>JAPYZI010001025.1:0-37534 GCA_030523105.1 Ophioninae sp. A BG-2022a | reverse complement strand
TATATAAATATATATATATATTTACGTGCGCTTGTGTGCGTAAATGAAATAAAACGAGGAAAAATAGGATTGCTTTCGTAACATTACCGAAGGCGATCTCGAAAATGTAGTTGCGCTAATTTCGATCAGCGCGCCGATTGGCGAGACAAATTGGTACTCCTCGCCCATTTACTGACGAAGGTTCATCGCTTGTTCGGAGCACAATTAAAAAGCTGGGTCGGTATGGAAAACGAGCTACATCAGCAACTTTGCCATCTACACTTTGACTACTATTTTGAAATGATAACACAGGACCACAAACACCACCAATCCTTTGCGGCAGATAACCTCACGTCTGTTATATGTTTTTCTGGATGCTCAATTCAAATCCGTTGAGAATTTTGCTTTGGCACGACAGGATTCTTCCGAGTTTGTAAAAATATAGTTAAGATGTATTTTTTGTAGCTTCTTATAGCTAATTAATATTATCCACCTCAAAAAATATTCCGAGAACTAAGCTTTTTACTCTCAAGCCGTAAACGTATTAATTTCAAATCCACGAACCCCAACCTCAATCAATCGTGATACAAAAGGCGTAGCCGACGAAGCAAGGATGAGCGGCTTTCACGCACATCCGTTTCAAATTTTGGTCAAAAGTTGCGTCTAAATTGTTACAAACTTACTCCAAATTTGAACCTTGTAGATGCACTATAAAGATACAAATACAACTAATATATTTGGACAAGATTTTTTCCCTCAGAATCTACTGTACCGATATTCATGAAAAATATATATATTGTTAATATATTTAAGGAGATTCACTGAAAAAATCAAAAACCCACTCCCGCAAACGGAACTACCTAGAAAAAATTATTTTATTTTTCGTGTTTTTTTTTCGGTTGCTCGTTCACGAGATACATTCATCAGTTTTTTTCCATCAAACAATCAGACCTCTTTCTACATTGTAACTTTTCAAGATTTGGAACATTGGGATCTCCCAAAATATGTGACAGAATCAAATAGTTGAGGTCCCAAAATTGTGTGCTTATTTCACAGAATTTCCATCACGACGCCCCCGTGGTAATACAATCTGTAATTACTTTTTTCGATGTGAGAAATTTGGAGAGAAGACATCCGTTCGTCTATCAATTTAATATTGTCTGGTCAAGTTTGATGAAAAACTAAAGAGTCGTTTAAGAAATCGATGGAAAACTATCACCCCGATCGACGGACTCCCTCTTAACACGTCTGGAAAATCATATTTTTAATTGAGCATAAAACCCATTAGATGTAATTAAAAAAATTGTGAAAAAGTATATTTTCGTAACAGTAGGGTGGCCCCTTAACGAAATGTGTGCGAAGTGTCCTCGGACCCTACGACCTACGATGATTTGCATGCACGAACAAATAGAGCTATTTACCCGAGTCAATTTTCATTTCACTAATTCACTGAAGTTTTCCATCGTATCAAGAGAGTTTGGAAGGGTTACGTACGTATTTTCATCCATGTACATAGTTATCTGTATATATATATATATATATTGTCCCACAATTACGAAACTACGTAGACAGATGATCTTTATCCCTGGTGCTCTTCGCTCGCTGAGCTGTAATTACTTAAGCAATCCTCGCAATTCGTTAATTGCGTCCCTCCGCGATTACAGGGTGCATATACATCCCCGAAGCGACCATGGCGCGAAAGCTCTCTCATCCCTCTCAAAGTACGCGGAGACCAATAATCACCGTGAAGTGAATAGATCAAGTGGACACAATGGCCTGATCAATGGTAGAACTAATTTCCAACCAAAACGTTGGTACCGTTCACTCAGCGTTGCGCCGGCTAGTCGGAAGTTGGATGCTCCAGTTCCGCGTTTATGACAAAGACACATAATTTTGGTACGCTATTAGTGGGCACAAAAAGATTTGTGCCAAGTTTTGGCTTAGCAGCTTGTGACGAATTCCCTGATAATACTTTCTATCAAATAAAAAAAATGGCCGCTGGCTATTTGATAACACCACTCATCGATATTTGTCAAATCTAAGAGCCATTGTGGTGACTCGTGAACGCTTAACAGGCTTGCGTAAACTTTTGACTCAACAAGTTGATTCTCAGGATTTTTTATCAAAGACTTTGTTGAATTGACGGTGTCGGTACTTTCGTCATATATAATACTTAGTACCTCCAATTTACAGATTTTCGTTTATTGAAAAATATTCATGAACAATGAGGTTATTGTTGTGTAAAGAAACTGCCTCTTCGCAAAATGATTTTTTCTTATCTCAGTATTAATGATAAAAACGCGTACTCTTATCATAAAAATAAAATTCATGGAACCAAATTTGTTAATTGTTGAAAATTATACCTAGAAATGGCCCGGTGCAGAATGAAAAGTTCGTTATTTGGTTAAAAGAAACAATTTTAATGATTTGTTAGAAAGAAATAAAAGAACAAATTTAAGTAATCCTGTCATTCGATAACAAATTTTATAATATATGATCTATTGCTACTCGATCAATTTTGATTTTTTCTCATCTTTGTTGCAAATAAAGATATCCAAGATATCACTCCGTGTACTTACGAAATCGTGTTTTTGTTAACTATATTATTTTTTGTATTGGTATTGTTTGAAACAATTATTGTTTAATTGATTATTGATTAAATCATGATTAAATTAAATGATTAAATTATGATTAAATCAATAATCAATTAAACAATAATTGATTATTGATTAAATCATGATTAATTTACATTAAATGATTAAATCAATAATTCATTAAACAATAATTGATCTCTCTATTATTTTGATATAACTCACATTGACTTACTTATCTCGGGTGCCAATCAATCATTTTTTTAAACAAGTGCAAAAATCTGTAAATTTTCTTTATTTAACCAATAGTTGGATAAACTTCTTATCTGACTAGATTGGTTTTATTATTCTAACCCTTATATTTCTTGCTTTACATCCCTTAAAATTGCAAAGTGCGCACACTTGACCCACCTGACTCTACCTCTGGTACATTCTTGAAATACTTCGAACGAGAAATATTTGGCTGCTTGATTACTTTTCCTTTTTTTTCTCTCTAGAGTTGCCCGGTCTAAGTTTAACGATGTTGGATTAAAGGCGTTTGATTACGAGAAAAGTCGGACCGCACTTAACGTTGGGTCTAACTTATAAAAATTTGCGTTACGCTGGTCCAACTGTTCGAATTATTAAACGAACCATGAAGTGCCGAAAGCTAGTCCTATATTTCCATGAAAGAGAACGAAAATGTCTACCTCAATGACCGCGATAAACGCGCCGAACTCTGACCTCATCAAGCCGCGAGAAGGTGCAATGAAACGGAAGAAAAATAGAGAAAAGCTCGATTCGGTTGGTCCGCAGCATACGGTAAAATTTGATATACAGGGTGTCCCAAAAAAAAAGAAAACCGATGATAATATTGCAGGTTTTGACGAGCCAATTTATGATGATTCAGAACCCAATATGAACTCAGATAAAGGGTTATAATTTTCGAGATATCCGCACTTTTTTGGATCTCGTGAAAATCTTTGACTTCCACCAATATTTTGTACGTTACAGCTACAAATATGATTATTTTTCGATACAGTTCTTCGTCTGAAGATAACCAAAAGTTCGTGCTTTCAATAACAGCCAATTGATCAACTGAGAATTGAACGATGTCAATTCAAAAGAGCTTTGAATATTTGCAGTGCATCATTTCGAAACAATATATTTTTCTAATAAAATATATTTCTAATAAATATATAAATTATAAATAACTGCAAATTTTCCAATACAATAACTATAAATAATAGTTATTTTATTAGAAAATTATTTAAATAAAATAAAATAAAATGAAATTACATAACTACAGATTTTCTAATAAAATGTATTTCTGATAAAATAAATCTTTTTCTAAATATTTTTCTAATCCAAATTATCCGTTACAGTGGAAATACGGTGATACGTTTTGCATCTTTTCTAAAGCTAAACAACCCGAATCCATTTTCAAGAGGGACGTTTCTCCGCTTCAACGATATTGCGATTTCGAAAAAGTGCATTTATTGTGCTACTATCAATCAAACTGAGTAATCAATATCAAAGGAGCCCACAATGTAAATATTTGTATTTCTTCTCGGTAGCACGAAAAAATAACGGAACCGGAAGGTATTCGCTTCGACAACTGTGATATATGAAATATTGCCTCAAGTTAGTACGCAAGCGGGTAACTTTTTAATATCTACTTTTTAAAGCTAAACATTAGATCATGCTTCGAACAGTATTTTAAATAATTTAAAAAAAGTGCTCGTATCTCGAAAACTACGAAACATTTACTGACGACATATTTGGTGATTCCGGATTATCGTGACCTGGCAACTATAATGTTATCGTTGATTTTTTGGACACCCTGTATGTATCGAAGAAAGGAAGGAAAGAGCACTGCACTTCGACTTCTCGTTAACAGTGTATTGTCGGACTGAATTAGCGAGTACGAAGCCCTGGTATGTGTCCGTATTTTTTAGTCTTCCTACCGGTCCCTGAACCACCAATCCAGTTTTCTTCGTCAGCCGAACAATGAACGTTACGCTTTTACTCTATTTCCTATCCCTCCGCTCCGCGATCCCTCCTCCGATCTATCATTGAAGCCGCTTCTGTTTCCAAAAGTGCGAAAAGAATATAAAAAAGCAGGACTGTGAAAACGATGAAAAAAGCCACGCGGTGGGATTCTGAAAAGTGGCGATAAAAAAAGCAGCATAGTGTAAGGCACCGGAGTACGATTTCACGTGTCGTTTTTTTTTCCTCATACGCTGTTCTTCTTCCTCCCTTTTAGTCTCTATTCGCGGCTACAAAAAATCCTCTTGTTAAATCAGTCATTTCATACGAGACTGTACGGTTGATTTTCTCATCATTGACGAACACTCAAGGGAATTTCAATTGTGCTTTCCAAGATCGTGAATTGTCGAGCGTACGTTATGTGAGAACGAAATGTTGGAATCTTTTCAATGTGGCTTCAATTGAGAATTGGGATTCAGGAAACCCTATTGAGAAAATCCAATTGTCAAACCCAAACCCAAAAGTCAATTTAGAAAACCTAATAAAGTGAAAATCCAATAAAATGATCTTTCCAATGCAGCGTCAATTGGGATTGATTTTTAGAAAACCCAATTCTCATACCCAAACTTAAAAGGCAATTCAGAAAACCCAATAAAGTAAAAACCACAATCCAATAAAATGATCTTTCCAATGCAGCGTCAATTGAAATTGAAGGCGATCAATTTATGGTATATTCACTTTATTATAACTAAACAACAATTGAATTTTGAAATTTAAAATGAATTAAATTGAACTAAAAAAATTCTTGGATGTACTGAAATTACAAATTCTGAGACCAACGGAACCTCGCAAACTTTTTCACCCAGTTTTCTCGTAGACGGTTGAAACTATAACAAATGCCGAGCAAGATGCTCTGTAGAATATGTATACTCTACTCGGCGGAACTTAACTTTGTGTCATGTTAAACATTAATTTAATCTTGTTCAAATCCCATTTCGAAAATTGCTGTATCTCGTCTGTTTACATCAGGTGTAGTAAAAAGATATCCTTTATAGCCTGGAGCAAACCAATCACAAACTGAGTTAATCAATGACAAAACTCTCGCAAAAGTTTGTTTAATATGAAATCTCATCTTTCGAATTCCAGCTAGTGTAACCCGATCAGACTTATATTTACAACGCGAGATGCAGATAACTAACCCCATCTATTCGAAAAATCATGGATTTCTTTTTACTATACCTAATATGTTACGAGACACCGTTTTTTCTTCACCAAAAAATGGTACAAAACGAGAGCATCATGGATGTGCAAGTCTAGATCTTGTCGTACATGTTTACTCTTACAAATGGCATATACTTGATTGAACTTTGAACACGGAATGTACATTTGTTCCAACTGCTCAATTAAATAAATTCGCAATATTAAAATTTAATTGTTACATTCCATTGTCTTTTCCAATGATTGCTGATTAACCGATCGTTAAAAAGTATCTTTCGCTATTTTATTAACTAAAATATGGCTCAATCAATTCCTGGATTCGAAAACCATCAATGGTTATAACAATTGTTCTCCAATGAGCAATCGTGTTAAATTCATAGGTTTACAAGTTTTTTAATTTCTCAATGAAACATTATAAAATACGTAATGTAGGTATTATCATTCTAGATAGAACAGTAATTCTTCAAATTTTCAGGTATTTTGGTGGACATCTGATCTCTATCCAGTAATACGTTAACGACGCGTTTTGGAAACTCTTTTTGCTCGTCGATAACTACGTAGTTGTAGTATAGATAAAGGCGTAAAGCAAATGTAAAAAAAGGCTGACGTTTCGGTTTCTGGCAAATCGTCCAACAGACTCGATCACTATAAATTCACTATATACACGTACCGTCGAATATTCGCGCTCGTCCAGCAGCAATTTTGACCATTTAACGAGTCCTTTATCTCGCCCTGTCGCTACGGCGTGGGTGCGGCTTTTGTTTCGATGTTACAGAATCTGGCGACCTAGCCGAGCGGCGTTCCATTGTCCCATGAGGGTCCAACGACAATGAGGACGAGGTGTAGAAGGAAATTTGCGTTTCCGGGAACGAGGAACGAGAAGAAGCCACGAGACGACCGGACTCGGATGAAAAGAAGTCACGTGTACAACCCGGAGGTACGGTGGTCGTTGTCGATTACAAGGGGGTCACCAGCCACCTCCACTTTCTCAAGATCCTCGAATTCTTTTTTGGCCAACCGTTCAAGAAAGAAAAAAGAAGCAAACGGAGAAGGCGACGCCGGATTATTCCGGGTTTAAAGACGAATGAAAAGAAAAAAAAGAAAAAAATATGAGAGACGAAAAAAAAGTTTGGAACAGTTGGCTCGCAATGTCAAGAAAAAGCGACCAATGTTGGATTATCAAGTGTAAGTGTGGGTGTGGTTACGTGCGAAGATTATTCCTAGACAGGATTTATTCTTGCCAACGTTAAGGAAGAAATAATAAATAGTGAGATTGAGTATAGGCCCAGAAGAAAAAAATGGATCGGGGATGGTTAAAAAAAAAAAAATACTATGTACTATATGTAATAATGAACAGTCCCGACCAATATAACGTTGCGAATATCCAAGGAAGCATATATTTTCTGTAAAGTAGGATTATCGAGTATCATTATTATTATTATTATTATTATTATAGTCATGGGTTGGAAATGGAAGTTTCATGTTACGTGTGATGGGCATCGAGGTAAGATTGTTGAATGAGATACCCGCGTGACGCCTCCGAAGCCTGATCAATAAGCTCGTGGCCCTCACCCTACGGCATTTTGCCCCAAATTTTTATACCGCTCAAATAAATCTCTGAGATAATATTCCTTTTTCACAGGATATCCTACTCAGCTACGGTGATTATGGTTTTTGTAGAAATATATCGGTTAAGAAAAAAACGCTGCATTTTTGTTTAAACTATATCGAATCGAAAAATATTCATCAGCGAATTTCGAGCCGAGAAAAAAGCAAGGCTGAAAATTTGATTCGGAAAAATTGATTGATGAATATGGAATCTGAAAAAAATCATCATTGAATATTGAATATAATCGGTTAAAACAAAAACGCTGCATTTTTAAACTCGATATCGAATTGGAAAAAAATCATCAGTGAATTTCGAGCCAGGAAAAAAAATGAGGCTGAAAATTGGATTTGGAAATATAGATGAATATGGAATCTGAAAAAATGCATCATTGAATATTGAATAAAAAATAAAATATTCACATTTTTACGCGTTACCATTTTTTTTTTTTACTTGTTGCTCTCCGTTCGCTATTGATCAATAGTGTACACTATTGTTACTCCAATAATTGAATTGTCATTTTTAACATCGTAAGCTCCGGTGAAACAACACGAAAAAAGTATTCAGGTCAATTTAAAAAAGAAATATTTGTAATTTTATTATTTCGAGCTTGGCTCGAGTGGAAAAGACTTGAAAAATAAATTTAAGAAAAAAAAAAACAAGCCGTGTACCATGGGCCTAGAGACCAAATGAGTTTTTATCGTTATTTTTTTTTCTCTTCTCGGAGCCCATTTTTGCCAATATTAAATCGATGTGGCTTGCAAAAAAGGTCGCACAAATCTGCCCGGCGTAAGTGCTACTCACGTTGCAGACGAAAACTCCATTAAGCCAGAAACCGTCCGCCTTCATCATACGAAGGAAACGTCTGAAAATTTGCTCGAAATGTTTATATATTTCTTCATGAACACATCAGCGAGCAATGTCACTTTATTCACGAAGGGATTTCACGGAAATTATTGCAAATTGGCAGTTGTTAAAAAAACATCTAGCACAAAGTGAGGGTCATGGAGCTCTTGATTCGATTCGGATTTCGCCGTAGCATGCTTGTACAACTTCAAAATGTCTGTCTTCTCTCCCTCCAATGTCTCAACATTTTTACACCAATTTCTCGAAGAAAAATAAAAATATGAATAACGAAAGGAAATATGAAAGTCAGAGGCCACTCCAAATCTTTCTTCAATTTTCGAAATTGAAATATATTTTTTGTTTGGTAAGGTATTATTGAATGGAATATTCGAAAAAAAAAATCGTCGAGAATGAGGAAATCATGGATTTGAAATTCTGAATTGTATCGTACACGTTTAATCTTGTAAATTAAGAATTTAATTCTAAATCGACACAAATGTTTATTTTCCGCCTTTAATACTGGAATTAATCCAGTTTGAGTAATCCACTTCAATAGCAAATGAGCACGTGCTAAATGAGGTATTGTCACTGATTGAACATCGTTCAATTTCTATTAAAAGTGGATAAATTCAATTATTGAAGAATTAATTCAATTATTATCTTTAATTCAATTATTAAATTGTACATCTGTACCAACTGCTCAACGAAAAATTCTCAAATTCCAAATTTGATTGACACTCTCAGATTATCTCAAAATTAACAATAATTCTCCAAACGAACACAATATATATTCAGTTTTCCAAAGATCGATGAATACATCGTTAAAATAAATCTTCCGTTATTTTATGAATTCACTGTCAAACATGACAATACAGTCTGTTTATTTGAAACTTGCCCTAATCAATCGCTCGATCCTAAATCTTGTGAGACAATATTTTTCTAATTTTCGACTATTTGTGTATCCATTCGTTGAGCAACCATTAAACTCTGCAGAGGCTATTTTCCCATAAGTGACGTATTGAATTCATACATTAACAAGAACTAAATTATTGATTTAAAAATTCCAAAATAATTCGTGTATTATCCCTACATAAAAAACCATAATTTTTTTTTAATTTTTGAGAATGTCCGCGATTTTTGAATATCCATTCAGTAATATCTTAATTTTTCCACGAAAAAACGTTATTTTGCTGAATGTCCAAAGTGAAAATCTTGACTGAACTGAAATAAAAAGAAACTTTATATATTTCGTGAAAATCGATGAAAATAAACGTGTGTTTTACGTGGACGAGGAATATTCACTAATGCCACGAGAAGAGACCGAATACAAAGAGATATTATCCGAAGAACAGAGAAATTAATTTCATCCACGAAAATGAAGAGACTTTATACCTAAGATGGCAACGAATATCATTTCTAGGATTCTCGGTCTCTCGACTCTCCTACCATCCCTCCGACGATCTCGTATCCCCTTAAAGCAGTTTTGGTCGAATATTCAGCATATTATATTCTCAGGATCTAAACTGGTGTGGGAATCTCGTTCCGGTACACTTATTGTCTATTTTCCTTCAGCATTGTAGGCACTGAGAAAGTCCAACCTTCTATATATTTGTGTGCGTGGGTATATGTAAACTTTGAAACTTCCACTCGAAATACAGTGGATGCTTTGCTATGAGGACTTTCAAAGAGGACTACGTAAGGTCTCTTTCTCCTTCAACATCAGACGGAGAAGGGTCCAAAATGTAACAATGAGAAAGACATTTTTTTCTCTTTCGTTGATTTTATCATTTCCCTTTACAATCGACTTTCTCTCTCTCTCTCTTTGTCTTTATGTAGCAACGAAATATGAAATACGAAAAGCGGTAACGAAGAATTCTAAATCTTCGTTCTGTCGTGCCCTCGATCTCTCATTCGTTCTTTTCCTTGGATTATTTTAATTAATCCTCATTTTTCAGTTTCACTTACAACTTCGAGTTTGGTGAATTTTTTTGTAATATTTAGAGTAACCGATAGTTCAATTTGTTCCTTGAAAAGAGTCGTTCGAGCCGTTACTTGAATCAAATTAATCAAATCATAAATTATTAGCGGCTGCGTTATGATGGTTTTGAGATTCTTTTTTTTTATTTTCAGGCTGTTCGCTAAAATATTAATTGAACAAAAAAATTCTCCTCTTTCAATGTTCAATTGGTTATTCTCTAAAAGCTACTTTTTACGAAAAATCATTTTCTCAAAGCTGACGAATGCATGGTGGTATTTTAAAAAATTCTGGAAATTCGCACAATCGCAGAAATAAACAATTTCAAATAAGCGATTTTTTATTTCCAAAATGTTATGAATTTCGGGCATGTGTTTATTTTTAGTATCATCATTCATTTGTCAGACTTCAGAAAATTAGCAACTGAATATTCAGAATGGAGTATTTTACTGTTAAATAATTATTTTTCTTCGAAAGCCTGAAAATTTCTGAAAATTTAACCGCTGGACCATGGGTCTTAATTTAAGGGGAATTATCTCTAGAATTACCTCTTTCAACGAATAGTTTGAATTATTTGTATAAATATCACCCCTTATAACTGTTAAAAACGAAAACATTATCTTTTCATATAAAAAACAATGACTAATTCCACAGTTGCCATGTAATCTGTCGAAAAATGTCGTCCAATATTTCACTACCGAACTATTGAATTACCACGAAAGAAAAAAAACTAGATGTGTTTGGAAATTCTACCACGTTACATGAATTATCCCACAAATGTGAAAGAAGCAAAAGAAAGCTCGGCCCAGAAGAGAAATCCAAAAAGCAGTCGATCGATAAACAGCTTTAAAAAAATGTTAATTAACAAAGTTTCTACGATATGGATATTCGTACTACGATAATGACGATAATGTTCTAAAATAATGTAACCGTAATGAACGATTAATAGTGGTCGACAATTATTTCGTAATTTCAAAATAATCCATAGCAAATTCGGTATAGCAATTTGGATTGCACTCGGGTGTTGGGGAACAGAAATTACCGGGCCTAATGTGTTCTCCCTACTTTGGACTCGTCACAGCGAGGGATGGAAATTTTGAGGGTACGAGGCATCACAATATTATTTTCGATCATAACGTTATCATTGTACGTATTTCTATATCAATCGAAGCGACCGCATCCTGAATACATGGTGATGGTAGAAAGGCTAACGATCCTCGTTAATTGCAGGATGAAATAGAATAATACGAAACGTGTACACGTTGGGGATTTGGGGTGGCCATCACAATGAGCTAATTAGCAGGTGTCACCATTCGATAAGAAGAGACCGAACGTAATCGAGGGAGAGACAGAAATGAGAAAGATGTTTCGAACTCGTAATGATCAAACAATTGGGACAAAATAGTTAGAAAACGAAAAAAAAACATTATGAAAATAACGCTGCTTGCAATTAATGAAGATTCGCGAGAGCAATTGGAGTGGAAAGTCTTTTTCAACGTTGAAAAAGAGAGAAAAAGTTGGAGGGAGAGAATTGGCGAACAACATTTTGTTGTTTTTTTTTTAATTTTAGAATGAGGTACAGCACAAAGCGTCGAGATAAGTTAATGAATGAAACGGTGAACGATCCAAAAGCCGAGTAACATTTCCAGGCTACATTGCTATATAAGACTTGTAACGTGCAAAAAAAAAAACGTTTGGTTGATACAGTGATACAAGATAAAGATTGGCGAGTGAAAATCTCATTGTTTCGAGATACAAGATCGATAGAGATAATACGATGGTTGTGTACGAAAAGGATTCTTGGTGATCAAAAAATAAGAGAGAAAACTCTTCGCTTCATACGTATGAACTGTTTTTTCAAAATTATTCAAAAGTGAATCTGAATTTTGAAAAAAAAAAGAAAAAATGGAGTAAGATTTGACATCTTTCTTTGTAAATAATTATTAGTACTTAGAACTCCAGGGCTACGAGAAATTAACGAAAAAGAAGGAGGCAGATGGAGCGAGAGAGAGATAAAAAAGTCAATTTTTTTTAAGCAAACGAAAATTTTGCGTACGCCAAAATCGCGCCAGAGCTTCAGAGCTTTTCGCTCGCGATGTTTCGAGATACGATATAATTGCGGGTTACGAGTGTAACACAGGGTAGAAAATGTGGGACCATCGCGCGGTGGTTAAAAAAAAAAGAATTGATAACAAAAAAACACATGCGAACGTAAAGGCTCGATTTATTTATCACGGCAGAAACGAAAATTTTGGAAGAACGGATGAAAATCATAATGGAAGATTGTCAAGAACGTGCAAGCGAGAGCTATAGGCGAAAAATAAAAACCAAACATTAATATATGTAAATTAACAAAGTGTATATATATATACACACTCATATATATACAGGGTGAGTGTCGAGGAATGGAACACCTGAATATCTCTGTTTTATTTGAAAATACGAAATATGTATATGCCGTTATTTAAATATTTTGGAAAGACGGACAAAAGTATAATAATATATACATATATATTTTTTTTCATTTTATTTCGTTTCAATTTTTTTCAAGGTCATCAAAATTTTGTAGAATAATAAAGCATATTGGCTTTTCACTTTGTATATTATAGTCGAGTTCGAAACAAATTCAATCATGTAACATACTATGACCTTCAAATGACCTAATAGAATATTATCATAGTCATGTGTGCCCTTCAAATCCACTCAAATTCCGATATGTACATTCCGATCGTAAATTCAAATTGAACACAGATATTCAGGTGTAACTTTTCTCGCGGTCCACCCTGTATATATATAAAATTTTCGATACTTAAGAATATTTAATACCCATCGTAAGCATAATCATTTTTAGCGTATTTGTTTCAACACTCTCCAACGAGGTAAAACGATGTATTGTAAATTAATTTTGATCAAACTTATTGCGCTTAACAAAATTATCGCTACACGTCGTGAGAATTTTTATTATTTTAATAATTTTTGAATAAACAAATTCACTTCATTTGTACGGATTTATTTCATGTAAAATGTTATTCAATTTTAAAAACGCTATGAGGACTATTCCTATCGTGTGTTCATGATGATGAATTCCAGCACGCAGATGTCGTTTTATTCTAATTCTCATTTCCATCTGGTTATCAACAACATTGGAGTGCAGAATTATTGATAACAATCGAGGACTCTTTTTCCTTTCCTGAGTCGGATTGCATGGGCAAACTACCTGGAATAGTGGGACAATGCAATAACGGGATGCAAGGTTTGCATACGTAGCTACGAAACATTGGAGTTTATTTCATGAATATTTCAGCGCTCGGCGTTGGCAATAAATAGCGTGCTGCGCAGAATTATATTTCTGAGGTGAAATCCCTCTCTCCGCTGACCCCCTTAACGTACATCTCGTGATTCTACCCGCCATCGGTATACGCGTTCGAACGGAAGACCTACACCAGCCTGTCGTATCCCATACTTGTCTGCATACTACCCCTGCCTAGTTCTCGACACTCGACAAATGATGGCCAAGCTAGGAATACCAATCGATTCGAAACGAATTACAATCAACGCGAGGTGAACTGCCGAGACTTTGTGCATGCTTTCAGCCCCCTTTTATCACGGTTATATTAAATCACTTTTTGTAACTCCTATCTTTCATACCTCTGTTTCAACTTTCCTCAACATCGTGTACGAGATCTCCAAAATATCACGGTAAGCAAAAAAATTAAAACTTTATGAAAATTGCGAAAGAAAAGTCCTTATACAAATTTCTCTCTGACGATCCGTTGCTGAGATATTGTTAAATAACGATGCTGACCAATCCGCTGCGCTGCGATCCCCTCCATCGTGCTTAGCCAATGCGAGTGATAGGGGCGGGGCCTACTCCCTTGCACGACCCACGATATTGGCTATCATTAAAAAATGTATAATTCCGAAACGGTGCGGAGGAGAAAAAAACCGATAAGAACTTTTCGATGTAGAATTTTCTTATCTACCTAGTCCGTAATAACTCAATGCCACATTTGTTACATCGATCAATTATATGCACGGATTCAACAAATTGAACCATTCAAGAAAATATTTATTCGAAGAGAAATGTTGAAAAAAAAAATACAAATTTATATACGTAAATAAAAAAATCTTATTGTTCACCTCGTATATGAGGTAGATATTTCATGAAAGTAGAGAAAAACATTTCGTTTGAAATTTGAAATTTTTATCGATGGCGATGCGTGTCAATGATCTTATCACTTATCATATCGAACGAGGCGCAAAAACCATACGTGAAAAAGTAAAAGAAATTGTGGGAAATGGTAGACGAGTTATAACGCCACCTGTTACTGCTGGGCATGGAGACATACCAGTCACCGGCACGTATCTCGTAATGACCATCCTCTGTTTCTGTGACGGGAAATAAGAACAAATGGCACAAGAAATTGTGACAAAATACTAGTGCGACAGAAAAGCGAAGAGAGTGGGTGACCTGTGGAACCATTGGCTTCATATAACGCTGCACATTATTAAATAGATAGACTGATGTGGGGGCGAAAAAAAATAGATATTGGATTGCGATTTATACTTGAACATTAAAATGTAAAAGAAATATCAAAGTTTCTCTTACATTTTAATTTTTATATTTTTCTACAAAACATAAACTCATTCGAAATGAAAAATAATATTTTTTTATTTTTATATTTATACGAATTCAGGACCATAAGACGATTCACTAAAAAAAAAACATTTTTTTAATAAAAATTGTTTATTTTTTGAACTTTTAATACTTGGCTTAAATTACGTGATTATTTTTTCCAACTATTATAAGACTGATGAAAAAGGAAAAATACATTCTCTCAGGTGGATTTTTATTTAAAAACTATTCAGTTTTCTTAACAGTTTTTAAATCACGAACAATTCCGAAAAAAAGTTCTGGGAATCATTATAGTTAAACTTCCGAAGTAGGAAATTACGTTTAGTTGGGATACAGTCAAAATTTACAACTCGAATATTCTCGAGAACGACAATACTAAAAACGAACCCAAATATTTCGACAAGCAGTAATTAATAAATTTTAAATAAAAGCTGATACAGACGATTTACTAAAAGTCGTAACTATGAATTTGAACGTAAAAATTAAAACTTACAACATAAGGATGCAAATTTCGACTGTGGAATTTTAAGGTAATGCTGGGTGAATATTAAAAAATTAGTAAAAATCATGAAATTTCAAGGAATGATAATTCTTAATAGAATATTAATACACAAATTACTTTCGACTTTTTCACTAAATATTTTGGTCATTATAAAGATATATCTTCATCACGGTTGTTTGAGAGAAAACAGCTTCTATAGTCTTTGATCGAGAAAAAACAAATGGACCACAATCATCGCAAATTGATCAAGCTTTAATATCGCTGAATTTCAGACAATAGATTTTTAAAATAAACGCCAATTTTTTGAATAAATATACTGTGTTGTTGCGTTTGGCACGCAATTTATAAAATAGTGAAAGATTAATTTCAACGATGAATCAATCAGCAATCAGTTTTCGACAATTATTAATAATAATACAATAATTCGAACGTATTAAATATAAATTTTTTAAATGACACATTTTTTAGCCAGGTAGTTGGAACAGACGTATAATCACTGACAAAACCTCACTCTAACACATGCCTATATCAAATACGATTTACTGATGGTGGAAAATTAACGAAGCGTTAATTAATTATTAAATAAATTATTTGCAAGGCTACACAGGTATAGCATGAACTAGAACTTATAAATCGACAGTTTTTCCATTTTGGAATAACTTTTTGTCCGATAGTCGATTCATAAATACTTTAAGGTAATTATTGTTGAAACCAAACGTGAAAATCACTCATCTGAAACAACACCATTAACATGGGTATCCCAGTTTGAAAAGTTTTTTTAATATGGATAAAATATTGCACCGAGGCTGTCTTCTGGATTGGACATTTGGAAATTAGATTTTAAGTGAGACTGTACACTCTCCGCATCCACAGCATATTTTACTCCCTCATGGAAGACTACGACCAACCTCCATCAATCACTCGCGTGCGAATGAACCGAATTTGCCTGATGAGAGACATTAATGCTTTTTTGTTGCTTAAAAAGACTAACTCCGAGATGGATGGGTCCACCAATTCGTTTGATCATATACAATAAGTATGTAAATCGTAAAATCACTACTGTCATAAGTATTAATAATAAAAATCTAATTCTTCATACGGATAGGTCGGATCGAATCATGGATAACATTTTTGTAGTTAACAAAAAACGATTAATGGGATGAACCATAAAAATCATCATCAATTTTTGGATTAGCCTAGTCAATCTCCAGACTTGAAAACAATGAAAACTCGAAAAAATCAATTTTTTTAAGTACTTAAAAAATCCTCCACCATCCCCCCATGAAACCTTTTGAATGTTTATCTTCTATTTTTTTTTTCAAAAATATATTTTTGTTACTCGAAAAAACACGTTCCAAGTGGATAATTAATTTTCAAGTAAAACAATGAAATTTCGGACAGAATTACTGAACTCCGAGTATTCTTCAGTCCTATGTATAAAAGTTCCACTTTATCGACAACTCGTGATCCAGCTCTTCACTCATTTGCTCCGATATGAGCATCCTCGAGCCTGTTGATTTGAGAACATGCGCTCTTATAATAACTTCCAATGTAATATTCGAGTTTACGCACCATGCAACGCAAGCTGGTCATAAAAAAAATCCTCTCAGCTTCCCTCCACCTCCAAGGGATAATCATAGATTCTCGGTTTATCATAAACGTATATGCACTAGCAACTATAGCAAACAGCTATATTCCTATTCGTTCATAAATTCCACGCGGTTTTAATCGTTGAGTAATCCTTGATTCTCGTTTATGAAAATACAAATTTAATATACATGAGAAACAAATTTAATATATCTAATAACCCAAACAAATTGAATAAATCTACTAACCCAAACAGATTTCATATGTTTTCTAACCCAAATAAATTTAATATATCTACTAACCCAAAACTATTTAATATACCTACTAACCCAAACAAATTTAATATATCTAACTATATCTATCTATAATATATCTATTTAATATATCTAACAAATTTAATATATAATAAATCTGCTAACCCAAACAAACTTAATATATCTTCTAACTCAAATAAATGTAATTATCTGCTAACCCAAACAAATTTGATATATTTACTAACCCAAACCTATATAATCTACCTTCATGAGATTGTTCATTCTCTCGCGTTATCTTTGCGATAGTTTTTTTTGTTAATACAAAAAACGTTTTTCTTCGGTAGTGCGCACGTATCTTTTTTGTTTTATCTTTTTTTTTACATCCGAGGCCCACCCCTCTTTGCCACTATTTTTGCCGCTCTTTCACTAAAAACCTAAAGATCTTTTGGAGACCTTTTCAACAGCTCTAAACGAACCCATTTTGGCCTTGTCGTATATCTAAAGAATCAAAATCTTTTTTTTATAATATGAATTCACTTTTATAAAAGTTTGTTCTACTAAAAATACTCGTGATATTAATTTGGTAAATTATTAGCATAATTGATGCCTATGATCTTTGGTGAACGAAAAAAAAAAATGTATTACCAAAAAACAATCTGTAGCGAAAATGTTCGATTTTTAAGAAAAAAAAACATGTTCAATAATTTGTTATTAATAAATGCCGAAAAATATGGAAAATAAAGTGATTAGAAGTAAATCTGAATTAAGGTATTGCTGCATGAAACATCGGGTAAAAATAAAATCGTAGATTTACATGTCTAGATAATGTTATACATGTTTAGCTTTATATACAGCTAATTTGTTAATAAATTAACACTCAGTAATGTTAATTCTCCAGTTTCAATAACAATTGAAAAAACAAATTCAACGATATAGTCGCGTTCTTGATTGAGATTTAATCAGTAACTGTACTTCTGTTCAAACATTTGGAACAGAAGTACGGTTGCTGATTTAAAAAATTCAACGAAATTTCGAAAAATCGACGTTGCGAAAATGCGATGTACGATATGTTGAAAAGCCGCTGACGACGTTGGTCGAGCATTGTAAGTACACAGCGGATTGCATTGGCCATTGTCGGTGTTGAATACCGATCGATTTAGGATGTAAATCCCAGTGACTCGCAAAGACCCGGAAGCGCTCGAAACCTCTTCCCTTCAACCAGATCCAAAATGGCTCAATGCGAGATGGAGAAACGTTCGACTCGACGTAAAAAAGATGAGGAGCTAAGAGATAAAACTCGAAGAATGGATACTACACCAGATGGATCTGTGCATCATCCTCGCCCAAGGTTATCGCTTTTTAACGACAGAGCCGTTAAATTTATGACCACCAGGTTTACCCATTCCCTATTCGTCGACTCGCATTCTCGTTCTATCTCACTTTTTTATAACGGTGAGTCAAAAGAGGCTACACAATATTTAATCAAAAGACGCTGCAGTATCTTGATGACAAACAATTTCAAAATATTTCGAGGGATACTTGTTTCTATACGCATAGACGCAAGATACCTGACCCATGTAAGGCCCACCATATTTGTTTTTAAGTACAACAAAAACTATGAATGTTGAAATAAAACAAAAATGTTTAATCATTTATTCAATAATCAACGTATTAATAATTATTTTGGTTTAGAAAACAATGCTTATTATTAACTATAAGCTTTTTGTAAAAAAGCGTTCTCTGGAAGTTATTCAGACCACTGTTTCTCAATAAGTCCATACTCGTTGTAACTTCGTACAAAAAAAAATTAAATGATATATAATCTTTCATTTTAAACTCCAATTTTGATAAAAACGTGTAAAGTGCTGACAAACCACTACATATAATTAAAATAAATATTCACTAAGCAATGTTGAAAACAGTTATACCACGCGCTGCATCCTATCGGCTGCAAATTTGTTTGGGTTCGCCACATTCAAGACACTCGACGATAAAAGTTTAATCCTTTTGGGTTTGTAGTTTTGGATATTTAAAACGAGGGCTTTGTTAGGCACTGGACCTTACATGGGTCAGGTACCTTATACAGGGTTACTGGAAATACGTCGTGATCCCTTTAAGGGTTGATAATAGAAATAATTATCTATCGAATTGCTCCTGGGTAGATGGGACAAAAAAATACTAATTTCGAAAACAAAAAATATATTTTTATTGTTAAAGGTGTCACGCTACTTCAAAGTAGATTTTAAAAAAACTTACTTGGTTCATAATGATTTATTGATGAAGTCAATATCGAAGTTTCCTTAATCTCTAATTACCTCCAGATCCAATCATAGTTTCATGCGATATTATATAGAGTTTTTATAAACGTTAGCAACTATCTCGCATAGCTTTATGCTTTTGTTGAAATCTGCTGCATCAGCTCTAAACGATCTTATTTAATATTTTTGTAAACATTTTGTAAACATCTAGAAGCATATAACTATTCTCTATTCAGAAGATTGATAAGTTTTTCTTAGATAATTTGCATGTGTTATTTGAATATCGATTGTCAGAGAATTTATATTTACAATTCCTAAAAATGCGTTTACACTCTCGATCGATGGGACTAACGCCTGCGGTTACCTGAAACACGAATCAAATGAGCGTATTCCGAAATTTCTTTTGATTAGTCCTATTTTCCCTGATCATTGCTACAATGTTCTATAAATGTTCTCAATTTCGACAATAGCTGAACAAATTGGACACACCGGTTAAATCCTAACGAGTTTAGTTATTACCCTAACCTTAAACTCCTAATTCTAACGTCTCTTCCAATAGCAAAGTGCTTGCGCTAGACCCGTATGACTCTAACCCTATCCGCGTGTCAAAAGAACCTACAAACCTATACAAAAATCATTGTGAGCTTCGAGTTGTACGCCAAAGTTCCCAGCAACTAAAAATAGTGAACTTTGACTCGAGCGAACAACGAAGAACGATACATAGACGCCCTACGTGTGAGCTCCCTTGTGTTATTTCGTTCTTTCAGCACGTAACGTTATTTCCTTCTTTCAGAGGTATACGAGGCCTTCCCCCCCCCCCCCCCCCCCAACCCCCTTCCTTCTCTTTATCTCTCCTCTCCATGTTTAGTCTCTTTACACGGGCACCCTCGAAAAACGAACGCGCTAAGAAATAACAGCGAAAGAACGAAGAAGAACGAGAGAAGCTCGGGTTCCTTAAGCCCCCCCCCCCCCCTCCAGCCGACCGGCTACTCCGCAAGCTCGGGAGAAGCTTTTATGCTGAGATACCAGACACATCTCGACGTCTATGGGCCCCCATTCTTTATTTGCATCCTATATACTATCCAACTCTCTCAACCCCTTTTCTCTTTCGCCCCTATGACATCTTGGCATCCGCCTGAAAGTGGCTTTATACGTCTCTCTTCAAATGCTCCGCGCTCCTTGGTGGGACGAAAAGAGAGAGAGAGAGAGAGAGAGAGAGCTAGGGGTGAAAAGTGCCGTAAAAAGGCGAGTGAAGAGATTCTTTTTTCCGTTTTAACGAAGCTCTAATACAGGACTGGATGCTGCGCCATCTACATCTAACATCCGGTGAAATTTCATCCTTCGGCTCGAGTATCGGTTCTAGTGTTCGTTCTCGTTATTTGTGTAAGCTCTTTAATTTAACGTATCACTGGATGGATATGAAAAACTCGACAACGTTTCTGAAACGTTGAGGAATGATAGGTCTTGATCGAATAATAATGGTATGGCGCTAGTGCGATATGGTTTTGCAAATCGTAATGGTTTTAAATGAATGGAGCCAAATAGCTGCGGATTATGGAAAAATATATAATCAAGGTTTAGGAACAAGCGACTGATTATGCTTAATAGGTTTTTAATTAGCTTAATAGGTCTCCAAATAAAGAGACCGCGTCAATGCATTTGGTAGTCAATTCAGAAAATAGCGTACGATGTTTTGTTAACGATAAATTAATCAACAAAGTATTGGTAATGCAATGGAAATTTCGTCTTTGGGTATTATAATAAGATGATCCGAACGTATTTATTAGATTTGTCAATAGAGACGTTTTTTTTTATTCAACAGCTGGAAGAGTAGATCGATGAAATTGGCACATTCAAGCAGGTGCCAATCGTCTGATTAAAATAAGTACTATCGAGGATAGTACTTATTTTAATCAGACGTTGTCATTCGATCTTTATCCCTCGTTTCACATTCTCATCTCTCCTCTCTTTTCGAATCTCCTTGCACCCAATGCACTATTTTTTTAACCTCTCGTGGGAATTTCGAGTCTGCGGTTTTCTCATAGCGAGGCTCAGACTAGAAAAACCATTAAAATAATTCCGTACATCCCGAATTGCCGAGTAGAAAACAGAAACCTGTTTCTTCGTTTTGATAAAAATACTTTCGACTTGACAAAAAATATAAAGATAATGAAAAAAAGAAAAATAATATAATATGTAAGATTTTAACATTTATTTTACCTTTTTAACACTATCATCAATTATTTTTTCCGCAGAAAATACAATGTGAGGGTTTGTTCGGACGGACGGCGAATATAACATAAATCAACAAAATAATGTTTTTTTTTTTCAATTTTTCGTTTAATAAATAATTATTGATTCTATACATCAAATAATAAAGAAAATCTTCATTTTTACTTATAAAGTTTGTGAAAAATACGTATACATAAATTAGACAATTTTTATTTTTTCAATTACTTGATCAGTACTTTTCATTCTTTTTAACTAGAGTGAAACTAGAATAAAACTAGAAACTAGAAATTTCAACTAAAATGAAACTAGAAACTAGAAATTTCAACTAGAATGAAACTAGAAACTAGAAATTTCAACTAGAATGAAACTAGAAACTAGACTAGTTAAATTCCAGTTGAATTTTCTTGTTTCTAGTTTTATTCTAATTGAAATCCAGATTAAAACTAGAAACTAGACATTTCAACTAGAATAAAACTAGAAACTAGACTAGTTAAATTCCAGCTGAAATTTCTAGTTTCTAGTTTTATTCTAATTGAAATCTAGAATAAAGCTAGAAACTAGCAATTTCAACTAGAATGAAACTAAAAAAAGGTCGATCTTTCTGAGTTTGAACATAAAAAAAGAATGATTAATGAAACCTCGATTTTTTCTAGTTTCTAGTTTTATTCTAATTGAAATCTAGAATAAAACTAGAAACTAGAAATTTCAACTAGAATAAAACTAGAAACTAGAAATTTCAACTAGAATGAAATTAAAAAAAGGTCGATCTCTCTGAGTTTGAACATAAAAAAAAAGGTCGATCTTTCTGAGTTTGAACATAAAAAAAGAATGATTAATGAAACCTCGATTTTTTTCTACCTTATCCAACGTGGCAAAATGGAAGTGTGACGGATAGATAGTGTTAAGGTTATTCGGCACCGTTTTCACGTAAACATGGTTTTAATCTCCGCACTAGGCATCTGTTCGCCTTAGCAATTATGCACGTTCATGAACGCTCTACATTTCCAAGATTACCCGTTGAGTTACGCGGTATAAAAGAATTTACAGCTGCAAATCAGCACGAGTAGGAACTTTCCTACACGAAGACGCGAACTGACGAAGCAACGAGCGTACAAACGTGTGAACCATGACGTACCGGTACGAGCAACGCGAGTCGCAAAAACGTACACTTCAGTGACCAGTCACGACGAAGCAGAAGGTTGTTTTAGTATATCACGAAAATCTTTGGATTGGTCATGCGTGTGAAAAGGAAAAAAAAAAGGGATAATCCAGGCCTTCATATTTTCTGGCCATTGAGCGAGAATCTCAGATGGAAAAGCCAGAGGAATTTTGCGCGTTGTCTCGTGACTTTTCCTTAAGAGGGGCTCGCAAAAAAAAAGGTAAAAAAATCGGGACATGTCCGAACAAAATTCATACACTTTTTCATTAACTTGTTTAAGTTTGTTTTTTTTTTAAATTGGAAATTGACATTTGTGTAATAATATATCCTTTGACTAAAAATTTCCGTATGAAAATTTACATATGATTTAATTAAAACTACATTTTCGAGCAATTACATCGTTGCTATTTATGAACTAATTAATATGAAACTTGAAATAACGATTCTTGAGGATTTGTTGAATAAAAGTGTCTAAAAAGACCTCTTATTTTACCAGTATTTATAGTATTTATAAAAAATGATTGCATTTTCACCTATTTCTCGATTTCCATACGAGTACGAGTGTCATTTAATTAAAATAAAAATCAAGCTCGTTACACCGAAACATCAAGTGACAATTCGATAATTTAAAATTGGTTCCGATGAATTATTTTTTTTTTTAGTTTGTTCGAATAGAATAAAATGTCCGCTGTCGTCAAATATGATAGCATTTTGATGTGAATAAAATCATTCATGTGAATAATTAAATCATTTGACGTGAATTTTGAGTAAATAAAATCGTTCTGCCCGACCCAATGCTTCGTTTTATTGAACATAGAAAAATATTGGGACCACTCAAATAAATATTTTCTTCGTTAAATATGTGGTGCAAAATTTTGGAAGAAAAAATGTCAAAACTGAATTAAATAACTACTTACTAAATTAATTTATTCAAATTTGTTGTAGAGAATGGACGAGCAGCGACAATTTAAAACGATCCATTCAAAGACGATAAAAATGTCGTTCAGCGAAAAGATTGAACGGTTTCGAACAACAGCAGCGATCTCTTGCATGTTCCCAAACCCCGTAGGAATAAATCTCTTGATATCAGCAGTCGTGCAGCACGAGGAGTCTCGCAGCGTTCCACATGCTGGTCCGATCGGAGTTTGAGCAAAGAAGCAGCCACATGGGTAGACCGAAAATTTCCATCATCGAGCCAAAGGATTTTCATACTCCAATGCCCCTTGATAAAAAATCATATTGTGATATCCAAGTGCGTTCAATAATAATTTTCCAATTTAGCAATGTTTTTCTTTCGCAATTCGAAATCTGATATATTTAAATAAAATTGTTTTTTTTTTTTAAATTGCTTATGCCGCTAGTGAGCAGTGGATCAACGATCCACATTATAAATTGCTGCCACTTCCATGAATCATTGGAATATAATGAAGATACAGTGAAATATGGAATGGCCATTATTTGTTAATTTATTACTGGAGGAGTGTTGAAAAAATGGCAAAATGATTGAAAAATTTGGGAATTACTTTAAATTACTTATTAAAAATTAAGGAATTTTTTAAATTGCTTTAATAAATTTAGGAATTTGTATTAAAAAATAGGTATCTGAAATTGATGAATAAACTTGATCGATAAAAGATCAATGTTAAATTAGAGAAAAAATAACACGATTGTTGTTAAAAATGATTGTTAAAAAACAATGATAGATTCGGAAAGAAATAACATCATTGTTGCTATAAAAGATTGTTGAAAAACAGTGGTAGATTAGGGTAAAAATTACATGATTGTTGCTATAAAAGATTGTTGAAAAGCAGTGATAGATTAGGGTAAAAATTACATGATTGTTGCTATAAAAGATTGTTGAAACACAGTGATAGATTAGGGTAAAAATTACACGATTGTTGTTAAAAATGATTGTTTGAAAAATAAAAATTATTGTTAAAAAAACACTGATATTAAAAATGATTGTTTAAAAAACACTGATAGATTAGGGAAAAAATAACACGATTGTTGTTAAAAATGATTGTTAAAAAACAATGATAGATTCGGAAAGAAATACCATCATTGTTGCTATAAAAGATTGTTGAAAAACAGTGATAGATTAGGGAAAAAGTAACATGATTGTGGTTAAAAATTATTGTTTAAAAAAACAATGATAGATTACGGTAAAATTAAAAGATTGTTGTTAAAAATTATTCTTTAAAAAACAATGATAGATTCGAGAAAAAGTAACATGATTGTGGTTAAAAATGATTGTTTAAAAAACAATGATAGATTAGAAAAATAATAACACGATTGTTGTTAAAAATGATTGTTAAAAACAATGACAGATTAGTGAAAAAATAACATGATTTATACGTTATCAAATTCATTTACTTAAAATTCCGTTGCTTATCAAATAATCCAAATTTGTCGTGAAATAACATTTTTGCACACCATATTGGATCATTGTCTATGCTCACATGGACATACCCAGGCAGAAAGGCTGGAGTAATGTGGGAAGAGATACAGCAACAGCGGTAAGAAGTCATCCCTTTCACGTTTATGGAAAGGAGCCAAATCTTTGGTCCTAGAGGTAGGACACCCGACGTGCGCGAAGAATTATGGATTTGGTGCCTGGCGGCTGGATCAGAGGATCCTTTACTCGCGCGAACTTTGCGCAACCTATCTCTCACCCTCCGCCCTCAACCCTTCCTATTCCCTCTTTCGCCTTTTCTCCCGCAGTTTGTTTTGCTCTTTTTTTTCGTCTCCGACTGTGCCACTCTTTCCAATTCTCCAAAAACCCTTCCTCCCTTATTTTTGCACCCTCTGTTTCCCTTCTCCTCTCGTTAACTCCGACCCTCCCCTATTTTTTCCCTCCCTCACTTTGTCCTTGTCACGCTCCTTCCCTCCATTCTTTTTTTCCTTTTTATTTTTTCCCTCTTTCTTCCTCCTTTTATTCTCTCCCTTTTTCCTTCTCGCCATTCTCATCCCCCCTTTTTTTCATTCTCGTCATCTTTCTCCCTTCCTTATTCTCTCCCCCAGTTTAAATATTTTCAAGAACAGACTTTGGTCACACCTGCTAGGCTAAAATTGTGATTAGCAGATTCTCATTATTATTTAAAAAATCTTTATCATTATCATTACAACTATAATTGTTATTTTTACGATACTATTATATATTTTTATTATTATCATATTATTATTATTATTTTTTTTTAATTTCTTACTTTTATTTTCATGTCTTTTATTTTATGTTTATTTTTTCTATATTTTTCAAGAAAAAACGAACCGATTAATTCATTACAACATTAAAAAAAAAGATCGCAAAAATCAGTGATTTTTCGAAGGGTCACACTGAGAGGATTCCTTAAGATTACCGATGACATCTTTTGATTTAAAAAAAATATATAAACGATTTGTGAACAATAATTTGAAGTTTTCGGAACTGCAGTTTAATTTTCCTCGCAAGTATTATTAATGTGAATTAACGTCTGAGCAATTAGGTATAAAGGACGAATTTCGTTTTTGCTTTGGACACTGATTAATATGCGAAAAAATCATTGTACAAGGTTCCCCGATCACCCAAAGGAAGGAAAAAGAATTAAAAAGTTGCTCACGTAAAATCACTGAAAAAATATGAAGTCTGTGGACTTTTAAAAAGGCATGCAAAAATTTGAATAATTTTTGTTCTCTTTGCTTTTTCATGATTACTCTAAGATAGTCAATAATAACAAGATTGAATCGAAAAATAATAAAAATAAAAAATGTTAGGCTGCAATTTATCTGTTTTTTTTTTCCACTAGAACTATCTTTCAGAAAGCTGTTTGAAAATCAACGAAAATTTCGGATTTCTAAATTTCCCTTCAAGTTTGGTGTATAAAATATAAAAAAAATAGGTCTTGAATAACTAAATGACTACATTATCAATACCGAACCGAAACTGATGAACAATTTCATGCAACTTCGATTATACGTTTCATTAGTGACGTAAACCAAAAAAGCTTTTTTTTATTGGAAATTAAAAATAACGTGTTTCAGCTATTTGAAAAAATCAACTTTTAAGGGGTAAAATTGCGAGTGCTATTTTTAATGGAGTTCCGTTGTTTTATAAGGAAAAACTATTAAAACTGCCACTTAGTCGATCGACTAGAATAACGTATTGCAGTTTTCAAAATATAATGTAAAACTTTGAGAGCTTTAAATATTCCAACGAAAATTTGGAGGTGCCTTCTGACAAAATCGCGAGTAAAAACCGATTACTGATAAAAATATCTGAAACGTGCTGAAATATACTTTTTTAATTGAACGCCCCACTTCCCAACGCCAAAAGAGTTCCTCGAGGTTGAAATTTTTTATACGATCCTTTTGCGCATGAATTTTCTCTTCATTTTTAATAGAGTTCTCCTGTAGCGACCCACCCTGGTACGTCTTATAATGTGAGTCATTTTGTCGTTGGAAGGAGAGAAGCATGGAATCGTATGGAGAGAAATATGAATTATGAGCAGACGAGAAAAAGAAAAGAAGCAGATTGAGGCAGCCTCGGAAAACGTTTCTCTCAGTGCTTGACTCGCCTTATTTATTTTCTGAAGCGAAGAAACTTGAAACCCCACCGAATACAATGTCGAAAGAATTTAACGATAAATTTGCAGTATTAGGATACCGGAATTATTTGTTTATTTATCTTTTTCACTATTTTTACTTGTGCTGTTAACTTCGAATATAATAAAATGATAATACAATGTAATTACTTTTTAATAATGAAAATGCAATATTTTTATGCTCATATTTTTATTACGAAGGTGGAAGTAATATATCGAATATATTGGGAGTACAAATTAATGTTTCACGATGATAGTAAATTTCGGTGGTTTCACAGAGATTAGATATCTGTCAATAACATTCAGTTTAAATCACTTTGAGTTCCATTGAAAATCTCTTTATTTTTTACTGTCTTGATAATGTCAAATTTTGTGTTAATTAAGCAGCATTTGCGGGAAGTTTTACTTTCATTTATATTCCTATATTTTTATTTGGTTATTTTCGTTTTTATAAATACTTTGAAGACAATGTTTCTTTCCTCTTCGTCGTTAACAGAAAATTCTATATTGTGTTTTCTTGTCGTGAAGCACTTTTTAAAAAATCCATCACACAGATAATATTTTCTTTTTGGTTTATTTACAATAAATTCTGAACTAATTGAAGTTATTTGATGTAAATCCCTGAATTGTTCGAACAATTTTTTAATTTAACAGAAACTGTTCAAACTGATTAATCTCACCATGTTGATACTTTTGAACAGATATGTAATACAATCGTATCTTCGAACAATTTATCAAATTAACAAAATCTGCATCCTGGTTCCGATTCTCGTTAACTTTAATTGCAGAATCGTGGGCGTTGAAAAATCTTCATATTTTGTCCATCAGTAGATTCAATTTTGTGCTTCGAGGAAGTAAAAAAAAATATTCATGCGAAGACGATGTTTTCCACGTGGTATACGTTTCGATAAAAAAAAAAGTGGAGGAAGGACTTTCCAAACGGGGATGCACACGAATGTCGTGAGAGATCCAACATCCGACGAGTTCGCACGAGATTGCAAATCGAAGCTGGAAGACGGGGAAAAAAGGAGAAAGGAAGAGTCCCAGGGAATTCTCGCAAACAATTGTGGGTAAAAAGCTTTTCCGTCCAACGAAAGTGGAAACTCGACGATTTCTCTCGAAAGTCCTGTCCGTACGACCGTAGAAGGGAACCAGCAAACCGCGAGATTTCGATCGTACAATAGCTCGGCATATACCCAAAGCTGCCCATTTCATCACTGACGTTTCTCGTATCACGTTCTCTTCCACACGTCTGATCTTTTCTTTCTCTTCATCTCCGTTTATCACTTTTTTTCCGGATCCCATAAACGTGGAAATGATAGACCGTACAGCGATCGCCAATTGCGTGTACACTTCTAGTGAACTTCACTTTTTTAATAAAAAGTTATTTCGCTTTTTTCGTACGTTTAAATTGGAAAAATCGTAATCGAAATAAAATCATCGTTTGCAATTAAATTAAAAATATTGTTAAGTCAATTACAATTTGATAAATAGTATAAATTTTCTAATAGTATAAATAGTGCATGAGTAGTGTAGTGTAATAGCTGATAATGTTGTCAAGTGAATTTCTCATTTGGATTTTCTTTTTTTTGTTCCAGTTTTTCAGGAAGTCCATTTCTTCCGGATCTCGAAAATATACAAATAATAGATCGCGTAACAACGTACAAGTTCATTCGTCAACGCAACAGTGTATGAAATTTGTAGAAACGCACTGAGTACACAGCGGCACAAAAAAAAAAAGGTTGAACTGGGAGCAGAGCATTTTTCCTTTGTTTTTAGGAATTCTGAAAACAACTCCTCTATTATTAGGTCCATTTATGAGGAAATGAGAAAATCAGCTCAAGAGGGTGCCGCAAACCCTCCTCCTCTCGATCGTCGAACAGTTTCTCATGAATTTCCTAACCGGCTTTTAAGAATTTTATAAAAAGTGACCAAACAATTTCAAATTAATAAACGAATAAGAACGTTTTCCCCAAATTTCTCAAATCGAAAAAGAATTACGTACTGTATTACCATCCGAGCATCGTGATGGAAATACTGTAAAATGTAAAGTTTGATTAATATCACGATTTGGAAGGAAGAAGAGCCGCAATATCCTAATGGGAATCCAATTTGCAAGCGTTACATTCCAATACTGGATCCGATTCGAAGTTGGACTGGATCTCTATTAGAAAAATTGGATCCTGATTCGTGTCGAACTGGATCCAAGTCCAAATTTCTGCACGGATTATACGAAAGATAAAAACTGAAAATTTGACCGTGCAATGGATTATGGAAGCCATAGTACATTCGTTTCTACTATAAAATTCAAAACTGAATTTTAAAACGGGACTAACTTTGTATATCCAAGTTTGAGCAAAGTGTACTCAATCCACTGTGCAACTTTCGTTCCAACGGGCAGTTCAATCCGACTTGTCTGCCAATCGTACAACCTTATGATTCCATGTCACCTGATCATATGACAAAATATGACCGACAAAACATCACGATGACTAAATATCCCCAGGAAGTCCACAAAAAAAAACAAACCCAAACAAACATATATGTAGATATACCCAAATACACGCAAACAAACCCAAACAACGGGTTTGGGTTTGTTTGGGTTATGTTTTGTCGTGTGATATTATGACACGCAACCAATCTATTCGTCCGTACTTAACTTTGTCACGTAACGTTCATACTCTACATGCGACCACCTTATTATAAAGCAAAAATGAATCGTTTTTTTCCAATAATTGGACACGTTACAACCTGATGAAACTAGTGATGCAATGTAAAAAATTAACTTTTACCTGTCGTCGTTCCATTCAACCGGCTATTATTTTCCATCGCGGATCATTTCCAGTTGCGAAACAATAGGCTCACATGTTCGATATCGTCAACCCAGAAAATAATACTATATTGTTGTAAACTCCATAACGCTATTGCGCAAACAGCACGTTCATTTGCATCACCATTGCAGCCAACGACAGCCTTTGGTCTCAACTGTTCATTCTGAAGAAGGAAATACATATAAACGAAAAAAATTGTCAATTTCGTAAATCTTTTTCGAAAGGAAAAAAAACAAAAATGTTACATTCATGGTTTGACATAATTTCTTATTTATTTTAAACATACTGCAAAATGATGACGTCTAGGATTGTTTCTCCTAAAAGGGTTCAGTAGTTGTAATTTCATTGTGAATGTTGTGTATTGTAAGAGTAATTGTAATTGTAATGTAATGTAAGAGTAATTGTAATTGTAATATAATGTATATGGTAAGAGTAATTGTAATTGTAATGTAATGTATATCGTAAGAGTAATTGTAATTGTAATGTAATGTATATCGTAACAGTAATCGTAATTAAATAACTGAAGACTGGGTGATGATAAGTCGCATTGTCCACTCGAGCTGGAACAGCTCGCGTATTTTGATGGTAAAGATGCATTCGCATGGGACCAATATCTACAACACGGCCAGTCACAGGTGTCCAGAACATCGAGTAAATGTTAACCGTATCCAGTCAGACGCGTTGCGACAATGTGCTGTCTGGTGCATCGATGCTTGCTAGATGCGGTTCCAACACGGTCAAACGCGTTCGTAACAGACCGTTGGCTCTCACGCGTTGTTCAACATGCGACATCCTCACCGACTATTGTTCCATTGCATGTGTGCATTATCGAGAGACATTGTGGACAATATGTGTCATTGCTGCATACAGATAATTGGAATGTTCAAAAGAACGTCGCCGCAACTGGCATTCCATCATCATTTTCAGTAATGCCTTGCCCAATAAGCTCATCCGGCTAGTCACTATTTTTCTTGTCATCGCTCGTTGACGGTTAAGATCAAATGGCACCCGAGATGAAACTTTGACGCAGCCGCGACTCGTGCCGGTAAGGCACGAGCTATTGCTACCTACTACCCGTTAAGAGGGTCCTCTGGTTTCTCAAGTAAAAAAAAAATCGTTTGTTTTTTTCCATAGATCACGTCTACAACATGCGTAGAAAATGTGTGCCAAAGGATTTTTCGATATTCGGAGTGGTTCACAAGTTACGGACCTGGAATGGAGCAGGTATACGGAGCGCGCTGCACAGGCGCGAACTTTCAAACGCGTTTTTCTCGAAACAACATTTTTCCAGACGGTGACCACGATATTTCAGAAACTACTGCACCGAGCTTGTTCAAATTTATACAGCATCTTTGATATGTTATAAGCCAGCGATTGGACTGGGATTATCATAATTGTTTCGATAGTTTTTTTTTCTACGACCGAAAAACTTAAGAAAAAATTAGTAAAAAATAGAAGATAATTTTGAAATTTGTATCAAAAAGTCAAGGTTTGTAATTTAGAATTCACTCTATGTCAATCGCTAGTCTTAAATATGAAGATTAAAATGCCATTTGGTTCTTTGATTTCCGATAAACAGAACAGCCGCAATTTTGGTCACCGTCGACCACCTCTTTTACTTGATGTCTTCCTGTTGGCCACTATAACTTTTATTCTATTATATATTTTGACTTCAAAAAATGTGTAAAGCTTATTTAAATGTTAATAAAGATTATGAAAAAACAATGAGATTGTTTATTTCGATGCTTTGCCCGTAAAAAATTATTGAAGAAGCCGTAAAAAAACAGCTGATAAACTAGAGGACTGCGTCAAGAGGGAGCCGCACATCCTCTTCCTCTCAACCGCCGATTGAGCTGGTAGTTTCTATGGATTCCCTAAACGGCTCTTCAAAATTTCATAAAATTTGACCAGAAAATGTCAAATTGACAGACGAACGGCCGTCTTCTACCCAAATAACTCAAATCGAAAAGAAAATTATAGATTGTATTACCACCCGAGCGCCGTGATGGAAATGCAGTAAAATATAAAGTTTGGTTAACATCACGACTTGGAGGGGAAAAGAGCCGCGTAGTCATATTCAAAACACACATTTTGGGACCTCAGCCATTTGATTTTGTCACATATTTTAGGAGATCCGTGGGAAACCATAATTTGTAGGTATTTGATTACGACTTCGAGAAAATATCGTCCGACATATGTGACATTCAGTTCTGACGAATGTCGGGGCGGCGCACGTCTCGAAATTTTCGGTGTATACGAGGGGCTTTTCGGACGCTAGCGACAATGTTGCCTCGCGGTAAATCGTCGTAGCTCGCGCTAATTTCATTTTACCGACGCGAGCCGAGACTGCGTCGAACTATTGTCGCGAGTCTAGCCTCCTCTGACAACGATGTTAAATTGTTCGGCCAATATGCCCACCAACGTTTCAGTGCGCCATCGTAACTCATCTGTAACTGAATATTAATTTTAGCAAATATTTGTTTGGAGACGAGTTGACGATGTTTTTATTGTTTTATTTTTTATGTCGAATTCTAGCAGGAAACTTTTCCAGCTAACGAGAAAATATCTTCACAAATTGGACGTGAATCCAGAGATTTATTTATACCCAGGCCATTTTGAAAATACGTTTTTAAGATAATGAACTATGAAAAAGAGCAGAAAAAAATGAAATTTTCTTTCAAACCAAAACCAGCCTCTTCACGGTGGGTTTAAGTGGATACACTTAATGCCACTTAAAATATAAAACTCAAAAGCATTAGGCCCTCGGTAAGTGTCGTATTCGGATAAAAAAATCGAATATTTTGGCGAATAAAATCGTACATAAATTTACCAAGTTGTTTTTGGAGCTTCATTTATCTTTTTTCTTGTGATTTCGTGTGTACCCGGTACGTCACTTTAAAGATGCCATTTCTTCACGGTTTTCATACTTTCCAATATCTCATGCTAAATTTTAAATAGTTGTGTTCTTATCATTCACTTACAAGATCTTTGAAAAGGACACCATGAGCTTGATGTTTATCTTATCACTTGTCACCCACTTGTTACTAATCAATTCTCAGTCTTGTCACCTAAAAAGATAAAAAAAAAGGTCCGGCGGATAAAAATGGTTGAAAAAAAGGAACTTCTAACCCAAACACGGTTTTTGAAATACTCGTGTTTAACGAAGAATACGATAATACTTTTCATTGAATCCCTTACGACACCGTTTCCTTCACAGGAAGATTTCGTTATTATAAATTCATTCGGACTTTTTGAAAAGTTGTAAAACGATTTTTTTCTCATTTAAACCAAGTTACAGATATATTTTTTATTCGATTCCGTAGCGTTTTTTTACGATTTTTTTTCGCCATTGTAGACATCAATAGTGCTGTATCCATGTACTTCAACACGTAAAAGAACAGCGCTTATTGTTGCGTCGATTCATGCCCTTCTGAGCAAAAACGCTTCGACGTCACGAAAAAAGTGACGCGTTGAAAACAAAAATGAATTCATTCACGTATATTCGGCGTTAATGCGATGATATGTGCGATCGTGCATGCACACACACACGTATTGCCCACTTCACGTTTGATCATTCAGCAAAGTCTTTTCTTTTTTACAGAATACAATTGAGAGCGTACGCGTGATAAGCCCATACAGCATAAACCATCACGAATAATGCTCGGAGCTTGGCAAGCGAATTTTTACGCCAGCAGTATGATAGAGGGTGACGCTCATGAAGAGTACGCTTCACGCTTCCATTCCTCAAAACTTTTGTACAATTACATTCAACTTTCGATACTCGAGGTTTCGTGGTAAAAAGATAAATTGAATAACACTTTTATCAACCACATTGACAATCGCGAATCTGCATTGTTGTTAACATCGTTCTCACTTTCGTTGTTAGATTTGGATCGTGCATTCATTTAGAGGGTGTTTCTAGTGATTAAATATCACTATATATACCCTCAAAATTAATTTTTAGTATTTTAGAATTCATAGTACAACTTTTTTTAGAATTTTCAGAATTTTAGAATTCACAAAAACCAGTTTTAGAACTTTAGAACCACTTTTTTAGACGTACCGTTTTTTTAGAATTACCCTAAAGGGTAATTCTACTTACCCCTAAGGGTGATTCTACGAAAATGGTTGCCAACTTATCGTCCAAGATATGATCCATCGCTAAAGAATAATTATACTAATTTTTCTGGCTCTATATGTACCGAAAAGTATACAAGGTATCACAAAAGTAACCTGCCGGCTGAATATTTCAACAGGTCAGACAATTGCCAAAAATGTTGAGATTGTTCCTGAAGTAACTTTTCCCAAGGAATTCAATAGTAATATTCATTTTGACCTTGGCGATGTCCGTCAAGGTTATATCAAGGTCAACTTTTATTTTTCAAATAGTAATCCCCGTTTTTCGCATCGGCAATCGATAAAGTAAGAAATTTTACATATAGATATGTACATCAGTTACCGGTCGTCTTTAATCTTGAAGGTCACTGCAGAGTTAATTAAACTTACACAAGAATAGAAGCTTCTTAAATTCTATCGTTAAGTATTTAAGTACATATCTGTACATACAATTTTCTGCTCTATTGATTACCGATGTCAAAAAGGGGTTCCCATTTGAAAAACAAAAGTTGACCTTGAAATAACCTTGAAGGACTTCGCTAAGATCAAAATAAAAGACACCATTAAATTCCTTGGGAAAAGTTACTTCAATAACGACCTTAACATTTTGGGAAGCTGTCTTACCTGCGGAAATATTCAGCCGTCCCGTCACTTTTGAGACACCTTGTACAATCATTTTAGGCTAGCCAGGAATCGATCCTATTTTTGTATCTTCATAAGAAGTGAAGCATTGTTCAGACGGACCATGAGTCATCGATTGAACCAAGTGGTAATCAGGAGGAACAATATCTAGCGAACACAGCGGTTGGAGTAGGATTTCCAACCGAGCAATGTCATGCTGAAGGATAACCTTACTGTGCTTTGCTCGAATTGTGGTCATTTTTCTTTCAATGCTCGTCTCAATCGCATTAATCGTAGTCGATACCGATCGCCCGCGATTGTTTCGTTGGGTTGGAACAGCTGCCAGTGGAGAACACCCAGCTGACCCCACCCAATACAAAGCATATCCTTTCGTGTTGAACTCGCCACCTGTTAAAGCGTCGGAACCAGTACTCGCATGCTTTAATCATTGGACTGTAATCAAAGTAAGTTCCTGAAAGGAATCGATAACTTTTAACAGAACTTTTCGTCGAATTGAAAAAGAACAGTAAATAATCTTGCAAATGCTGTATTGTTGATACATGATTCGACATATTCAACACTCGGAAATCGATGGTTGTTAACAAGACTGAAAAATTACAAAGGTCGAAAACCAAAGCTGGGCGATTGTAGTTTAATATGACTATAATCAAACGGTCCAACAAAACAAAATGATATGAATGTTTCCTTCACTGTATGAGTTTGTTTGGGTTCATTTTAGGTGAAAAAAAACGAATATGACAAAAAAACATTTATTAGCTTTAGTTTTTCTGATATAATAAATTAATGATTTTAATTATAACAGATATTAATGATATATACAAATTCTTTGTTTATTTAATTTTAGATTCACAATTGTTACAAAAAACATAGCAGGTGGTTGAATTTAGGAAGAATCAGTGGCAGGCCCATGAGATCGTTGTCCTTTGGCCTTCCTTTTGTAAGTGACCTCTGGAGCATCCCTACCTTTAAGTATTTAAAGAATTAACAGGTGTGCCAACATCAAAAATCAAATTTCCTATAAACCGAATATAAAAAATATAGACAATGTAGAATGTTACTTGTATCTTCAAAATTAGAGCTAATCGGACCTTTTTATAATGATTTTCTTATTTAGTTGATGAAAATACATAATAGGCTCTTTTTCAATCCGAAATATTTTAATTGTTGGGCAGTTCAATCAGCTGCCTTTGATGGGACAAGTAATCTTCAATTGCATTTGAAATAATATTTCGAACTTGAAATTATGCATTCCGTAACGAAAAAATAACATTAAACGCGTTATTTTTTTCGTAACTTTTATCCTTCCTCGAACCTGTACAAATTCTTTTAGGATTTCATGCGATATTTCGAATGGTAAACTCCATTAAAAAAACAGCAAAGTTTTTATAATCCTTTAAGCACTTTGATATATATAAAACGAGGGCTCTTTATTTTTACACCAATTATGTACGATGTTTAGATGGACCGTCTAAAACTGCTGTAACAACTGTACGTTATAACTTCCACCCATAATAATTATTAAGGCCTTGCAACCACCCATCTGAGTACTTCGTATCCCACGTGCAAAATGCGATTGGAGAATTTAGTGATTAAGCGAATTATTCGGAAGCACGTTCATGAAAACAATGCGAAACGACCTGCATTGTATCCTGGCTGACTTCACCGCTACGTTGGCATAAGCATTCAAATTGTAATACCCTTGGAGGCACACGTGCAAGCTATTTCCACTCTCGATAATCCCAACTTGCCTAATGTTTGTATTCTTTTATTTTACAGCACCTGAATAATGACGAAAAGTGCGAAGGAAAATACGAAGTGCCCGTACAGACATTTCTTAAGGTATCTTGTTGCTGGTCAAATTCTGGTTATGATGTAACATGGATTTCTCCATATTTTGCAATCGGCCTAGATGGCGCGTCTTGTATATTAAGTTGATGAAGGTCTGTGCAAAATTTCAGCTTAATCAGAGGGTCATGCTTTTTGGAACTTCATTCAAAGGATGGCGCTACTTCCATCGCCCACATGGGCAACAAAAACATTTAGTAGGATACCTGACCTACGTAAGGCCCAGTGCCTGATGTAGCCCACGTTTCATATATCCAAAACTACAAAGTTAGACGGATTGAACTCTCATCGTCGAGTGTTTAACTTTGAATAGCCATAATTGACATAGCAACCGCCGCGCTGTGGCGAACCCAAACCAATGAGCGGTCGATAGAAGGCAGCGCGTGTGATCGCACGTAGGCGTTTCTTAAATTTCGACGTACAACATCTTTCGAAAATAAAGAATGTTTTTAATATTACTTATTGAATGTTTATTCTAATTCTATGTAGTGGTTTATCAGCATTATACATGTTGTTATCAACATTTAAGTTTTTAATTGGAGATTTGAAATTACATTTGATTGCAATTACATTTGTTTACAATTACATTTGTTTGCAATTACATTTGTTTGCTATTACATTTGTTTGCAATTACATTTGTTTGCAATTACATTTGTTTGCAGTTACATTTGTTTGCAATTACATTTGTTTGCAATTACATTTGTTTGCAATT
>JAPYZI010001024.1:0-41047 GCA_030523105.1 Ophioninae sp. A BG-2022a | reverse complement strand
GGGGGGGGGGGGTGGAAAACGCGCGAATGGAAACGCAGGCTTCCGCGTTAATCTCGCTGCTGCACCGGAGCAGGACGCGACGAGGACGGAGGCCAAAGCGTAACCAACCCTCCCAAAACCCACCCCCCCCTCTCCGCCGGACGAAATATATGGATGTTTTCCCGATTGTTTCACCAATCACTCACTGACGAAGATCGACGATCCCTATAACACCCTTTCTCTCGTATACGGCGAGTACGGGGGTTATGCAACGCCATCTATACGCGGGGAGCCGGGGAAAGAGCGGTGGGTGAAGGGGAGGGGGGAGGGAGGGAACCGCGGAAGTGCGTCGCGCTCGGATGCTGCCAGGCTCCGTGAATGGTTCGTCACAAATGGATCGGCTTCCGATCCGGAGTCTCGTTGTATCGCTTTAAGGGACAACCCGATTCCGCTAACGAATAAAAGAAAACCGAACTTTCGGAATTCTCTTTTTTTTTTGAGGGGTATTATAAAGGAACGAGATTGTTTTTTTTTTCACGTTTTTCTGATGATAAATCTTTATAGAACTATTATAATTTGTTATTTTTTTAAATTTATTATTATTTATTATTTATTATTATTTATTATTATTATTATTCATTATTATTATTATTTATTATTTATTATTATATTTTATTATTATTAATTTTCATCACAATTAATTATTTTCGTAGAAATGTTTATTAAATATTCTTCTTAAAAGCGAATATTTAATAAACAATCCTATTTATACTAAACGAGTCATATTCTCTTCAATTTTCCATCCCCCGTCCGCTTTTTTAATGATATCAGTTTCTTTTACTTCCGCTGTTAATTTTCCTCGCGTTACTTCGCGAAGAAGAGGGAGAGAGAGAGAGAGAGAGAGAGAGAGCGAGAGAGTTGAAATTCGAATAGATTGTAATCCTACCAAGTTTGGCCGAAAGTTGTGGAACTGGGGCATAATGAATAAATCAATCAATCTTTACCTCTCGCGGCATCCCGCTATCGATCCCTTGAGGGGTGTAAACCTGATGTGTCACCAATCTCATTCAAAAATAGATTCAAGAATGGAGAGCTCTCTATTTTTATTTTTCAACACCCGTTTGTATTAGATTTCAAGAAGGGAGCCACGATTTTTTTCGAATTAAAGTAATAATAATATTTAATCATTATTAATAATGACCAACAAAATTATTAATAATAATAATAACAATAATAATAATTTTTATGATTGAATAATTGAACAAATGATTATTGTAATAAAATAACAATAATTATTTGAATATTTTAAAAATAAAAAATAAAGGAAAAATAAAATTGCTGAAAAATAATAATAATAATTTTTATGATTGAATAATTGAAAAAATGATTATTGTAATAAAATAACAATAATTATTTAAATATTTTGAAAATAAAAAATAAAGGAAAAATAAAATTGGTAAAAAATATTTTGTTAAAGAAAGTCTAAAATGATAAAGGACGAACGAAAAAACGTAACGATTAATAAAAACGTTATTGTCCGGTAAAAATGTGTTTGCTATTTTGGAATGCGAAGGAGAAGGAAACCCAAACAAAAAGCGGGACGATTTTTGTTCCACCTGTATTCCAGCTGATCTCGTAAAGTGGCGAAAAGCGCGTTGACTCGTTCAAAGCAAAAATGGTTCGGAGGTGGGAGTTGTTAGCGATTGGCCGGGAAGCGAAGCGAAGCGAGAAAGACGGACGAGAGGGAGATAAAGTAGAAGGCGTGAAAGCGTCTGGCAAAGTAAGACGAGTGACGAGACGAGTGAAAGCCAGCAGACGAAACGATGCGTCGCGCCGCCGCGAGAGAGCAACAAAGTTGGCCCAACCAGCTGGAAGACTGGGAAAGAAGAGGCTTCCGGAACCCGCGACGAACAGCCACTGTAGCATCCCTCCCCGTAACTACTGGAAAAGCTCCCTACAACCCTCCGTGTGATTTTACGACGCTGCACGAGCTTCTATCACTTTCGACTGTTTTGTATGATTTTATACGATTTTCTATGATCGTGTACGACCTTTACCGATTTTTTTATGATTTTTAAGGATTCATAAGGTTTTTTAACGTTTCGTATGATTTTGTACAAATTTGGACGATTATTTATCATTTTTTATGATTCGTAATCATACGTGAATGATTATTATGATTTTTTCTATTATTTTGATTTTGATTTTGATTTTGATTTGGATTTTCTACGATTATGATTTATATTTTCAATGATTTTGTATGATTATGAATCATTTTTTTACGATTCATAATTATAAATGAATAATGATTACGATTTTTCTATGATTGTCTATGATTTTGATTTTGATTTTCTACGATTTTGTATTTTTAATCTATGATTTTCAATGATTTTTTATGATTACGAATCATTATTCATGATTCTCTATCATTATTAATGTTTTATAGTATTTCGTATGATTTTTAATGATTTTTTTAATTACGAATCATTTTTCACGATTCTCCATGATTTTTAATGATTTTGTATGATTCACGTATGACTGGCATTCTGCTTGCGTAACCCGCGCCGGGAACGACCGAAAGTTGCGAATTCCACGCGTAGAATATTCCTCGTGTGTGACGAGGATTTTTCTTCCCTTCTCTTTTTTTTTAGGAAGCGAATTTCAAAGGGACGAAAGTTACTCGAGATTCGAGGGTGTTCGAGCGCGTTATCGAGAACGCGAGAGTGGAAAATTAATGTCAGCTTTGCTCGTCATTTAGCTGGGATGGAAATTTCAATGGTATATCATTTTCATCGGTGGTAAATAAATTAACTTCGTTGGAAAGAAAGACAAACTATTAATCAGTTAATAAAAGGGAAAATATTTACTATAAATATTAATGTTTTTGAATAATCTCAGTCCCTCAAAAGAAAATAAATATTTGTAATAATTATTTACAATAAATATTCATAATAAATATTTACTTTCACAAAGAATTTTATTTAAATTATTTTAAATAATACATTTATTATTTCATTGAAATAATAATAAGTATTTAAATAATTTTAATTCCTCGAAAGAAAATAAATATTTGTAATAAATATTTACTTTCAAAAAGAATTTCATTTAAATAATAACAAGTATTTTAATCATCTTAATCCCTCAAAAGAAAATAAATATTTGTAATAAATATTTATAATAAATATTTGTAATAAATATTTATAATAAATAGTTGTAATAAATATTTATAATAAATATTTGTAATAAATATTCATAATAAATATTTGTAATAAATATTCATAATAAATATTTATAATAAATATTGACTTTTGAAAACAATTTCAACCCCTGAAATAATACCTGAATAGGCGTATTATTTATTCCAAACATTTTCTATTGGCCATTGGTGGCAAGTCGGGTAAAAGTAAAATCTGAGTCGAATCAGGAAGGGTTGGGTGGTCGAAAGGGCGAGGGTTCACAGGTGGGGGGTAACGTCGGAAAAGTTGGTCCATACAGACTGACGATGTCTCGGGTGGGGGGGGGGGGGGGGGGGGGGGGGGGGGGGGGGGGGGGGGGGGGGGGGGGGGGGGGGGGGGGGGGGGGGGAATGTGCGCGATAGTTGGAGGACAAACTTTCCAACAACGATGGAAAATCGGCGCTTCGAAGCTCCCCGGTTCGAAGTGAACTTTCCAGGTGCGACGTCAGTGGGAATCGCCTATAACTGCTGAATTCTCATCAGGCTCGCAAGACCAGACCGGGCTCTACCTACGTTTTCCCCGATTTCGCTCGCGATGAATTACCGAGACAAATGTACGATACACGACGAACGGAGAAAATATTCGTTCGAACGTTTTTAGAAATACGAGAGTTTGGCAAAAAAAATATAAATTATTGTTTAAAAAAATTGAGTAATTGAAAAGTTCAATTAAAAAAAAAAAAAGAATATTCAATCGAGAAAATTAGAATACGACGATTATTTGAGAAATAAAGTAGAAGAGTGCAATTGGAAAATCAAATGAAAAAATTTAGTCGAAAATATCGAAATATAATTAATTGAAAAATTGAAAAAAAAAAAAAAAAACAATTTAATTGAATATATTTTAATATGGCTGAAAATTGAAAAATGAAAAATATAATTAAAAATATCGAAATCTCCCAATTAATTGAAAAACAAAAAACAAATTATTGAAAAGCGAAAAATAAAACGATATAATTGAAAATATTGAAATATGGAAATTCAATGAAAATAGAAAACGAAAAATTTAATTAATATTATCGAAATCACAGAATTAACTATAACAAACAAAAACAAACAATTCAATAAAAAAATAAAAACGAGTCATTTAATTAAAAATATCAAAATATAACAATGATCTAAATAATAAAAACAAAAAAATGAATTGAATTTTAAAAAAACCATAAACCTTCGTAATAATTTAACAAATAAAAAGAATCTTCATGGCAAAGTTCCAACTGCTCAATAATATTCCTCATACTTTCGTCTTTCATTAAATCCAAACAAATGAAAAACGAGACCGACTGAATTCAAGTAAAAAAAAAAATCATATTTCTCCGTATGCAGTCAAAGGTCTGAAAAAATCCTAAAACATTTGACGGGGATGGTCTATTGTCCTGTTGCATATCGTTCAAACCTCCGCCGAGTTTAAAAGCCTATTCCCTAACCGTATAATCCATTAAACTACTAGAATAAACATTCGGAAAAGCCAAAAATGAAAAACAAAAAAAAAAAAAAAAAACTTAAAAAACACGAAAACCAAATACAAGAAACCACGAAAGTGACTTACCCTTTTGAAGATGCTCGACGGAGTGTTCGCTCCCGCGTAGTCCAGAGCGATAGAGTATCGACGAGTGTATCGTAACCCCCCCCGATGATATTAACGAGAAGAAGTTTCCTTCCAGAAGATTGTTGGGATGAACCAAACGGTCTCGAAGAACCGTTTCGTTTGACCGGAGCTTTTCTTGATCGGTGCACTGACGATAGAATCTTTTTCAATTACCGCACAATTGAAAATTTCAACAGGATTCAACGAGCGACGAGTTTGGCCCACCCGTCGCAAAAAAAAAAAAGAAAAATTAATAATCCGATATCGAAATTGATAAAAAATGTTGGTGGGATGATACGAGTGATCGGTTTCGCGGCACTAAATGTTTGAACGTTTCACGTTGATAAATGAAAATCGTGAATGACGATTGTAGAGAAACGAGTCGAATGGTCCCGGCTCGATACCGGCGTCGCGACGACTGGCGGACGCAGACTGACTTCATTGACGACACGGTATAGCCCGAATGCGAGGTATTCATCTCTCTCTCTCTCTCTCTTTCATGACCGCGGACCTCCCGACGACCACCAGGAGAGCGCGCTCGCCTTTTCTCGCGATTCTTCGGGCATTGCGTCGCTTGGCCCGCGCACATCATCCCTCCGCACCTCTAACAATCCCCCTTGCCCTCCTCCTCCTCCTCCACCGTCACCATCACCGACGGCCCTCCTCCCCTGCGATGTCCACGCGTGTTCGCGTTGCCTTCTCAAATCCCAACCCCCGCCGTCTTTCTCCTCGTTAATCCCGAATATCCCACTCTGTTTGCAGCCCTTCCAACGAATAAAGGGTGCACAAAGGGCGCCGCGAGGAAAATCTTCGACGAAACAAGCCCAAAAGCTTCGAAAATACGCCACCCGACTCTCCTGCTCGACGTAGTTCGGAAAGCCCGACGAAATTGGAATGGGATGAATTTTACCTTCTGGGAAAAGTACCAGGGAATTTTGCGTTTCGAGTGGCGAAGAGCGGAGGGGTTGCTGGTGGTTTGAGGAAAGTTCTGGGGAATTTTAACTTCTGGGAAAAGTTTTAGGGAGAAAGCTAGGGAATTTTTCGTTCTGGAGAAAGTTCTGGACAATTTCTCCGTTTTAGGGGACGTTCTAGGGAATTGTTTAGTCCGAGTCGAGTTCTATGGGAGTTTCTAGGGAATTATTCGTTGTAGGAGAGGTTTTTAAGGGAAGATCTAGGGAATTTTTTGTGCTAGGGAAAGTTATAGCGCAGTTCTAGGGGCTGTTATGGAAAATTTTTCGTTATAGGGGATGTTCCAGGGATTTTTTAAAATTAAGGCGAAGTTCTATGAGAATTTGTAGGGAACTTTCCGTTCTAGGAGAGGTTCTGGGAAAAATCTAGGGAATTTTTTATTCTAAAGGAAGTTCTAGGAAAATTGTAGGGGAAAGGGCTCGAAATTTAAAAGGCCTGAGCTTTCGGTCCATGTTCCAGGTGATGAGGATTCAAATCGGGCGGTTAAATTTCTAAAAAATATCCTTATTTCCCCGAGTTTTCGAAAGATCGATAAAAAAACACGAAAAAATAGCGACACTCGCTCGATGGCTTTTCGTTTTTGATCGATCTTTGAAAAATGTCGGAATTTTGGATTTCCGGGTTTAAATGTTGAAAGAGATACGAGGAGGGAGAGCGAAAAGGGATTGCGCGAGGTTAGGGGCTGAAATACGAGGGAAGAAGGGACAAGAGATCGGGGGTGTGAAACTGCGGAAGGATCAGCAGGACGACGAGAAGAGGGAAGTCGAGTGCGGGTGGCGTAACGGAACGAAGGATGCAACAGTTGCTCATCCGACGGCTCCTAGGGTCGCGATCGTGCGCATCGTCACGTGCCATAACCTCGCACACCCGCGCGTCCACGGACTTCCGTCCGTACGAGAGACGGAAGTAGATGCGCGGCAACCTGGTGTCTCGAGCCAGTAGGATTCGGATCAGCGGCGCGAACACCCCAGCGCTGCTTACGGTTCATCGATGAACTTCATCCGACACGGTGGGGCAAAGTATTTCACTCGGCGCCGATAGATGGCAAGGTTCCTCTCCACCTCTCGAAACTACAGCGAACGAACCTGAAATCAATCCACGAATTAAGACTTTTTGTTTATTTTATTTTTTTATACGTTTAATCAAATTACTTTTCAAACAATTTTAACGACTTTAAGCTTGTTCGGAAATCAGTTTGATAAACTTAGTCAGTTGGTAAAAGAACGAAACGTTTAGAAAGAATTCAATGAATAAATAATAAATAATAATAAGCAGTAAATCATAAAATTAATAATAAATAATAAAAGATTCTTAATAAACAATCGAACCCAAACAAAACAAACCCAAAAAATGAACAATTAGCTTATTTTATTAAATAAACAATAAACAACAACCGAAAATCAATAAACGAAAAATAAATAGTTATTTAATTTCAATGAATTAAATAATTGTTCGTACGATTATTAAAATAATATTTAGGTTTAAAATCACAGCGCGAATCTTTCACGAGTTTCGGCCATTTTCAAACGACATTACTAAGGGAGTTCCGTGTGTGACGATAACAACAATAATTCAGTAGATTCAAGCAAACCCATTCGTTCCTCGACCGGAAGCTGCTACCCGATAGGTACGCACGTATCGAGGCCATTAAACGATTCGTGGCACAGTGTACCTAACCTTAATGAGGTCTATAAAAGATCGCGGGCTCGTCATTTGCGGCAAACGCTACTTTCACCAACCAACGATTCGTCGACCCAACCGAATATAAGCGATACGTAAATTGCCATATAAATGCAGTAATTACAATTTATATTAAAATTATTGTATTTTTATCAATACATTTTTATCATTGCAGTTATTGTATTTTTATAATTACATTTTTATCATTGCAATTATTTTATTTTTATCATTTCAATTATTGCATTTTTAAAATTGCAATTATTTTATTTTTATAATTACATTTTTATCATTGCAATTATTGTATTTTTATCATTTCAATTATTGCATTTTTATAATCACAATTATTTTATTTTTGTTATTCCAATTATCGTATTTTTATAATTGCGATTATTGCTTTTTTTTTTTATAAATGCAATTATTACATTTTCCAAATTTGAATTATTGCTTTTTTATCATTTAAATTATTCCGCTTTTATAATGACGATATAAATACGTAAATTTGCAATTAACAAAATAGCAAATTTATCGTGCACGCAATTACGTACGGGATAATTAAAGCTTCAATGTTATTTGGAATAACGAGGTTTTATATATTTGCATTGAAATATTGATACGTAAATTTTCGGGTGGAATCGGAACTTTATCGCGAAGCTTTGGTCTTCGTGCTTGAATGGGAACGCTCAATTATTCATAATAAGCATCATTACGCGTTTCATGCAGTGTGCAATCATTTGTAAGCGGGAATATTACCGGGGCTAATCATCCCGGCGGTATTAGCAACTATTTTAATGCTGTTCGCTTTATTGGTCGCAGCCCATTCGGAACGACAGTCTGGGTTTTCAAAAACGACGGGGGTGGACCGTTTTGATTAAGCGAGATGAATGTCCACCGCGTTTGCGGTTTCCCGGTATCAAGCTAAATCTTAAATTCATGCCGATTTATCCACGGGGTCGAATTTACCAAATTGCTTTGTACGAATCAACGAGCTGCTGATTTTTCAATCTTCTGTCACCCAACGAACCCATCAATTTGCTTCAATCACCAACTTTTTAGTTTATAAAACCGAAACAAAAAAAAAAAAAAAAAAAAAAACAAACAAAAAACATGACCGCCAGTTCTATTTTTTCAAAATTCCAAAACGGTATTAGCCCTTAGCCCTAAGCCCTTAGCCCAACAATTCAAAATCCAGGCCGGAAGTTCCAAACGAATCATCTGTGAATTCCCAACGAACGTTTCATAACCTAAAAGCCCTAAAATCCCATCAATCCCGAATCCAAGCCGAGTAAAAAACGCCAAGAGATCCAGCCATGGTAAATTTCGAGAAAAAAAAAACAACAAATAAAAAACAAAAAATAAAAAAAATTTTTTTTTAAATAACCGCCGTTGGTAGATGGTAGAATCGATGGCCACCGCTAGGAGAGGTTAACAACGGACGATGATCGCATCACAAGGACGAAAGAGGACGAGGTACGACCCAGTAAGTGCAGAAATCAGATTTCGCCGGATAGAAACAAGGAGAACGGTGGAGGTTCGTCCGATACCGTGGGAGCGCACTATATTTAAGGCTGAAGTGGATTATTGGCGAGAGAACACTGATACGAAGTCATATAAGAGGAACTCGGTGTGGGAAGCGGGCGAGCAGGGGGGGGGGGGGGATTCGTGTCCTCTTGAGGAATAGGTTAGGTACGGGGTCCGTATCTCACGGCTATACGGTCTCGCGAGATGGGATATTGTATCGATGGAGTTCCCCCCTCCCCCTCGCTCTCTTCCTCCCACCTTCGTTCGCGCATAACCGCGTTACCCGTTGCCCTTTGTTGTATCAGTGCGCAATTGCCTCGAGTTCTGATCTCCCCCCCCCCCCTGATCTATCGATGTCGCTGGATCGACCGGAGCCTTGTTCGTTCTCGGCTCGACGTATGAGAAATGAGCAAAAAAAAAAAAATATATATATATATATGTACATTATAAAATAAATAAAACGACTATCGGTTGGTTCTTCCGAACAACGACTTTTTCTCATCGCATTATTACTCGGTAACTTCGTTTCAACCGGGTGGTAAATTCTATCCGGCCCTACACGAAAGGTTTTCTATTCCCCGGAACAGTTGAAAGGACTTTCCCTTTCCCTCCACCACTTTTGGTCCGTTTTCTGTCTTTTTTCTGTCTGTCCATTTGGTTGGACGTACCCTCCACTAGCCAGAAACAACCAAAACCGGAAGTCGTTAAATAATCCCAAAATTCGTACGAATACTGATCTTCGCAATAGTCAGCCGAAAAAGCTACACATCCGTAACGAGCTTTCAGGATTTTTGGTTTTGAAGGTACTGACGAATCATCAGGTCTCACGGTTTGGATTCAATCGTCAGAATCTCCCAACCGGATTTCCATTTTTGAACGCCAGTTCCGCCCTTTGCGGTACAAACGAGATTTAAGGTGGTACAAACGGGTACAAACTGAGTACGAACGATTGCAAAAAAAAAGACAACACGTAAAATCGTATTCCTTGAAGTCCATTTCCGGTTGTTCTCTTTCTCCAGCGTTTCCAGCTTCAGCGTTTCCAGCTAGCACAAACATGTACGGACTCACCGATATTCACGAGGAGTTACGACGTAGCAAGTTGGTCAAAATTTGGTATCGCAATTATATATCGAATCAGGGTTGGTAGGGGGTCGGGAGTGAGTTTGGGGTTGGTCGTGGGTGAAAGCCGGTTTCAGCAGGCGCGGAGATTGAGTCGAGGCTCGTAACTCTCGTAGCTCGTAACGTTCACCGGCAGGCTGTTTCGCGAGCCTGCGTTTCATAGGCCGCCAGATGTTGCGTACCAACATATCAGGAGGTACCGCTTCGCCCCGTCCAACTCCCTGTATTCATTACTGAATTACACTTACACACCGGAAGTCTAGCTGGCAACGAACGAATCCCCAATAAAGGGCTGTTGCTCTTACACTTGTATCCGGTCATTGCTGTTTCTCAAATAGCTGTTCCTGCTCGTCTTTTTAACATGTTTCATGATCAATGTTTATCGCTGGCTTATAATCTCATCAATAATCCGAGTGAAAAACAATAATGAATCGGCAATCCAATGTTATTCGAGAAAAAACAAAAGGCCCTTTGATCAAATGGATCGCGCGTGCCTGAAAGTGGGAAAAACTAATCCTGATTGTGGAACAAGAAACCGGAAACGTCGAGTCATCGCTAAACTGGAGGTTATCTTTAATAACACTTCCGGCAATCAATCAACGATACTTGAATGATAACCAAACCCAATATTGGATAATCGGGTAGCATTCGACACCAAAAAAAAAAAAACACGAAGAAACGCCAAGTTACGAAGAATCGTCTTTGGAACATCGTCCGGTTTGTTCGTATCAAGGAGTCATCAAAAAAAAAACGTTGCAAACTACAAACACTTATCCAAGGTTTTACGGTGTTCGAAATACCGAGCGGAACGATACGGAAACGGACCTTGAAGAGAAAACATTCCGAAAAAAAAAAACCAAAGGAAGATCCAACCATCGTTGGTTTTACGTCCAGCTATGAAGAGATTGTAAAAGAAAAAAAAAGAAGACCAGTTTCGAAGTGTACACCGAAGAAACATTTGATGGAAGATCCAAAGTGGTTACCTAATCCGTATTAAGTTGCAACGAGCCAACACCCTTTGCATTTATACGACTAGGTTTTTCTCCCCAGTCCCTAGCGCACCATCAATCTTCGTTTCGTTCAAAATTGCCATCAAGGATTCTTTCGATTTAAGATTTTTAGCGATGAAACTTCCGGGTTGGAAATTCATCGGTAAAAAAAAAAATTGTCCTACCGGAAGGAGAGCTCGAAGGCTCGATTGCCTCATTCCGGATGTTCGACTGATTTCTCAAACGGGGAAATACGAGTAAGAAAATACGATCCTGCAATTTGACGTGTACACGCGACACGAGGACGCGATGAATCAAAATAATGAGCGGTCGAACGTAACGGGTGACCGTAGGGTGGCGAATACACCCAATAGGTTTCCCTTTCGTACATAGCCAACCAACGACCCAACCGAGCGCTCCGAGCCATGGAGGATGATTGGTAATTATTGATCAAGCATTTGACGCACAAATGCTACCGCGATAGTACCAATAAGGCTTCGAGCCTAACCCTCCGTCCAACATACACGTGGACGAGTAAACATACGAACACGAAAGCTTCCATGGAAGAGCTACGAAGCACGTGTGATGCAATTACTTCAGCCCGAGCCCAGCACGCGACGCCTTCTATCAATTTATATTAATACAGTCCCGTATGCGTGCCAACGGCGCACGATGACACCGTCATTTTCGTAGATACTAATCAACCGTTCTTACTTCACGAACAAACCTCTGCTACTTCCGGTTTTTTGTTTATATGAATACCCGAAATGCTGTTTTTCATTTTCAGGTTATGTTCGTTAATTCACGGAAACCTCTAATCGATTGTCATAAATTGTATCGCGAAGGATCTTCGAACTCAACGCTGCACTTTGGCTAACCAATTTGTCGGAATCGAGATAAAACACTTTTTTAAAATAAATTTTATCGGCTAAAAATCGAACGAATTTTTCCTCCTTATCGTGTTTTAATCATCGAGAAATAAACTCGATTTTTTTTTTACGATTTTTCTATATTACGTATGGCTGATGTTGCTAATGACTGGTGGGAAAAGATATTTTACGAAGAAAAATGTCGGGCGGGTTTACACTGCTAATACACTGAACGCACTCGTCAAAAATATCAAGCTAATCCGTTTTTCGTATATCGAGAAATTGTACTCACCATTTTGTAAAGCAGTTTCTCCAAAAACGCGATCGAAGTTTTTCCAACGATTCACTTGTTCCGCCATTTTAGGACTGGGCTTTTCGTCTTCTTCGTTTTCCTTTATTTCGTTTGTCTGACGCTGCTAACGGTTTTCGAACGTTCTCGATGTACCGAATCGTTCGCGAAAAGTGGCGCCCTCCCCACGCTCTCGAAATTTCCATCACTTCCATCACCGACCCACGCTACACTTTCGAACGAATACGCATCGACCTAACCAAAACCCCACACTCGCACGACCGCAATTTTCCTTCTTTTTTAAATACGCACATATTTAGCATAACAACGATGGTACACGACGCGGTTCACGATCACGAAATATTCCCCCGAAAGTCACGAGCGAAGCGCACGCGAAGCACACGCGAGCGAACGACCGGGCGTTCCGCATAAGAATGAAACCGAGCGAATGAGATTATCGGACTAAACGCGTGTATGAGAGATGATCCGAAGGACGTCGAGTTATTATCAAGGCCGGAACTGCTTCCGGTGCCGCGCCCCGGTAATTTATCAACCAAAACAAAACTCGAGCCTCTCGATCGTTCCGAGTCTCAAGCCGCACTGTTTACACGAACGTGTGGCGCAACAACAAGGGGGGCCGGCCGATGATTTTCCGCGAATCGGAAGCGTCGATACTTCCTGTGCGATAATCGATCATCGATTAATCGATTTTTTATTTTTTAGTAACCAACATTGAAATATGACGAACGATTATTTTATCTTTTCGAAAGTTACGTATTTCAAGCTTAGTATAATACAACCGAAAATAAATTGTTATGTCGTGGTATTATTTTGGAAAGATCGAAAAGGCGCATTATGATGGATGCTTTTGTGCAACCTTTATCGTTTCGTCAGTTCATGATCACGTGACAAATTAGTTTTTATTTTAGCTATAAAATTGATCTTCTAGCAAACGCAAAGATTTATGAGATATTAGATCTGAGCTTATATGTCCTTTGTTCGGAAACATTTGTAAACACAGTCCGGCCTCCCAATAAGACATTTTTCCCACTTTCTCCCTCGAGCAGTTCCCCCACTCCGACTCGAATTCCGAGCTCGAAAATATCGTGCGAAAAAGAATGAGAGAGACGGACAAAGGTAGCGCGCGCCTGGTGGGGGTATGCGATGTATAGGAAAAACTCTTTCCCTTGGGGGCTTTTGGTTTCTTATCGGGAGGTCGCACTGTAATTGAATTGACAGAAGTTGAATGAAATGTAACCGAGTTTACTTTAGTTTAGAGGGTAAAGCGTGTCTCTGATTGGTCCATCCATTCTTGGACTTGCCTAATTCGTTTGACGAAAAGTTACGAAACCAAGTCTAAGCGATTCAATAATAAAACGATTATACGTTCAACCTAAATTTAATTAACTTCCATTAGTCGATTAAACAAATTATCACTGAAGATCAATATTTAAAAAATGAAAGTTCCGCAAGGATATTTTTTTCCAAAATCGATATGTCGAGAATCGATTATACTTTGATCATAACTGACCACTAAAGACTAAGTTCGCGAAGGAGCCACCGGTCATTTATCAACATTGCGGTGCGAAAGGGGATGGGGGGGGAGGGTGTGAAACACATCTATGCAAGAAAAATCGAGGATGTTTCGGGTGTTGAGTCGAAGGGGTCATGGCGGTGACACGAGAGATGGATGTACGAGCCTTCTCTATCTGCCGGTAGCATTACGTGACTGAGGGTGGGAAAGGTTGGGGGGGCGGCAACAACGCGTTATGTACATTTTCATTCGCAGGCTCGGTGCCTATATCGCGTTTCGTGTCGCTTCTGTGCTCCTCGAAGCCGATGGCGCGCAGATGTTGAAGGACTCTTCACGGTCCTGCATCCGTTTACACAGCTATTGCATGCGGCATCGAAGCTCGAAAACAAGCTCGTTCGAGCTTCGATCGATCGCACGATGTTTGCTTTTGACTTTGAAAAAAAACAACAATAGTTCACATCGTTTCGAATGCCCTTGAAGGACTAATCTTCGAGTACAGGTTCTCGCGATCGGTGGTTGTTCTGCAATTGAAAGAGAGCGATCGACAAGTTTTTCTTGAATGTTGTTTATCGACGTGATTTGTTTGGACAACTGTGGGATAGCGAGCTTAAAAAAAGCTCCGATGATGGTATCTGTCCGTGACGGAAGGTTTTACCTCGCGTCGGTAACGGCGCAACAAAACTGTCTTACCGTCGAGAACGTCGCTATCGAAATAGTGTCTCGGTAATATTCGGATGTTTCTTACCGTTAGTAAGTAACAATGAGAATTTGAAGGTTCTAACATAATTGTTCTTAATATAAAACGATGTCTTATTAATTAAACAAAACATGAGAGACACAGAGATAACTCGTATTTAAAAAATGATACGTGACAAATTTCTTATTCAACTGCGGATAGATTTTAAATCATTCAACAATTTCCGGTATTTTTCGATACCCGTTGTCAGCGCCAATCACGGAAGCAAATGACGTAGTATCCGCTGTAGTGTTTCTTTCCATTTCTCTGTCAAGTCGAAAGTTTGTTGAGAAGAAGTTCGGTCGCAAGCGTCAAACGCGAATCCCATTGCAATGAAGAATCAAATTTGAGGTTCTAACAGATACACCCCATAATTTTGAATTCGACGGATTCGAAGTGTTCGTAACGGGATTCGAGTGTTTTCCGAGAGTTAGGTTATGTAGTCCAATTTGTTATGGACCGAGGACTTTTGGTCAATTGCGCACAAATTGCTTCGACCTTCGATAGGATGTGAATAGAGAAAACAACGGGTAAGTGTTTTACTTCGAACTCTCGCTTTTATCACGAAAGTCGCGAGGTTAATTCGAGCGCGAACGTCACGGAGCTATTAGCCGGTTGCATTAGCTTTTCAAAACTCGCGAAGACCGTTTTGAGGTTATCGGAGGGGTAAAGTTGATGTTTCCATACGATGAATGAGATGGGTCTTTGTCAATAGAATGGGAAGGGCTGATGACAAAGAGGGCGAAGCCCTGCTATCGGAGGTGGAGGACGAAAAAGACAAGGATGACTCGGACAAAGATACTTCGGACATTGACGATCCGGATATAGAATCCAAGAAGAAATACAAGTGCACGGAGCCGGGATGCAACGCCAGATTCCTGCGACCTTCACGCTTGACTTGGCATTTGCGCAAGCACAATGACGAAGTACGCAAGAGGACGGATCCATTTTTTCTAACATGATGAAACATTGATGCCTGATTTCTTCCCATTCTTCTATTGATGAAAATATCACTTGACAGTTCCTTTTCTAAATTGACGAATGCCACTTTACAGAGACCTTACAAGTGCAGTATCGAAGGATGCACCAGAGCTTACACCAATTCGTCACATTTGAAACGACACGAGAACACACACAAACCGGTAACCAAAACTTACACGTAAGTTGTGAATTATTATTCTTTTTTCATGACAAACATTTCCTCTGAACGATTCTCCAATTATCTCCTTCTCTACGCGCTTTTAGATGTAACGAATGTTTGCTGGAAGTCGGAAGTTTGTTCAGCCTGAAACGACATCGCAAAATGATACACGATCCTAAAAGGTTGACGTGTGCCGACTGCGGGGCCAAGTTCCGGAAGAAACACTGCTACAACGAGCATCTCTCGATGCACGCTGGCATTTCCATGTACAAATGCAACGTTTGTCAGCTTGACTATCCGACCCTCCGCCTGCTGAAGAAACACCAGCACACGCACGAAAAACAGAAGGTTTACCCTTGCAAATCGCCCGGCTGCAAAGAGGTCTTCGATAAGTGGTCCAAACTGGGTAAACACGTGGAGAAGGAACATCAGTTCGGTGAGTTTTATAGAGATGACCTAAAATTGGTTCGAAGAATCGTTTCGAGTAGCGTCGACTCTGGCATCGCAAACATTATTGGTGACGGTCAGGTGAATGTGCGCTTAATAAGTCGACACGAGGAACACACGTAAATTGGAAGAGCGGAGAAACCATTTACATCGGGGGTTCGAAGAATTCTCTGAGAAACTTATTAATTTCACATTCAATCGAATTCAGAAATGAAACGGATAAATGTATCGATCGATTCGTCGAAACGAGATTCTTAATCTTTGACGAGTCGATCGCAATCTTGATTGAAACATGATACATAAGCTGAGTAATGAAATTCCCAACAGGTATGAGCGAAAAGGGATACGAAAAGGTCAAAGGTTTCATCGAGGAATGGTTTCTCGACGGCTTATGGGGCGGATCTCTTCCTGACTCGAAAAATGATGATTGCAACGCCAAGACGACTTGAACAGAATATACATTAAATTATTTAGCATTATTACGTATTTAACAATTAATATTATATCGTCGGCTTAGCGAATTAATCAATTAATAACAAACATCGGCATTTAAAAGACACGAGAGACGAGCGGAATTTACGTGAACCAAAAAATAAGAAAAGAAGTATATATATATATATATATATCGAGTGTACCCGACACGGAAAATTTGAAGAATATTGTTGACGCAAAAACCAAGCATTAAAAAAATCGTCGCTTTTTTTTAAATCTCTCGTTCCGTCGTTTCCGTCGAAATTTCGCGACATTCTTTTCTCTCTTGCGCCACGAATACGTGAATCGTCGGTCGCCCGAATGACCTTCGCTTCAGCGATCTTGGAACGGATAGCAGTCCCGCTGTTGCGATCAACAAAACAGCCATCACCACGATCCATATCCAATACGTGTCGTGGATAACAGCTGTTTTTCTCAAATCTGGAAAAATGCCACAAAAAATGGCAAAATCGTTTTCTCGAATTCAAACGTTTGGATATCGATCTTTTTTTTTGTTTTCTTTTCGAGCGATCGAAAAATTCGAAATATTTCGGGAAAATTGATAAAATGGATTGATAATGGTAAAAAAAATTCACGTTGCCGTCCAATGACGAAAACTTCGATTCAATGATTTCTTGATTCGTAAATGAAACCGGAAAAAATCATTTTTTGGGTTTTTGAGGTTTTTTTGGTTTTCAGAGTTTCGGACTCACTCTTCGGCAAACAGGAAGACATTGATTGATGAGACGTTGATCTTGATATTCGTAACTTTATCCCTGGATCGCAACAAGGATTGTTGGCGAGCGAAATCGATCGGCCACTTCTGTTGAAAATCAAACGCAATCCTTCGAAAGCCGCGCGACCGAAAATCACCCGATCCCCGCTCGCTTTTCGTATCGCGAATATGTAGCAATAAGTTTGCCTCCCGAAATTCGTCGCGTAGTAACGCTTCACCAAACTCGAGCCCGGATACGCTGGGGCAAAAATGATTCGTCAGATTTCAACATTTATTTCTTTTTTTTTTTTTTAATTTTATCTTTTTGTAGTCTCGTATGTTAGAATCGATATAATTTTCATCGGCAAACCCGGATATTGATTTCATGACGAATTTCGTCATCATGTAAATAATGTGCAATAATAATTGAAATATGTCGCAAGTGAAAAAAGGTCGTTACTATTGTCTCGGAATAATAGACGAAAAGAAAGACTATTTTTTGGTTAGGTTTGTCATCGAAGTGTGGAAAGTGATTTTTATATATTTCGAAAGCTTTTTGAATTTGTTTGGGTCTGATTAGTAACGTTGGAAATTATTCAAACGAATATCTATCAGAATTCCATATTTCGAAAGTTTTTTGTTTTGTTTTTTGGGTCGAAATGGTAAAGTTAAAAACTAATTTACAGGTAAAGTAAATAATTTGCAAAATTTCGTATTTCTATGGGTTTCCTCAAAAAAGATTTAAAAAACGTACCAAACCTAAAAGATTTTCGAAACACGTATCCTCAAAAAAATTCTTTTCCGTTTTTTCTAAGAGTATCAAAAGGGAAATTCCAAAAATATAATTTCGTTCGCGAATCGAATTTTTCTAAAATCCGCTATTCTTACTGACTTCAACGGCTTCATTTCCCCGATTAAACAATTCGATTTTTATTTCCGGTAGTCTTTCCCAATTTATGGGAGTTTCGAAGCAAACGTCGCGGCGTTTTTTCCAAATTTGAATTTCCGGTGGGAAAGCGTTTTTACGCGCATGCGCGTTTAGAGTTTCGACGTATCTTCGATAAACGACGAATGGAAAGTAAAAGCCTAAAAATTCCAAGATCCATATTTAATAAATATTGAAATCGATTGAAAATTCGAATTTTCAATTGTCACCTGGCAGAGTGTTGTCAAAAACGGGAAGTCGAGAGTTGAGCTCGTCGCAATCAGCGATTATAACGTTATTCGTTTCCAAAGATTTCAAAACGACCGTGAAGTAATAATCATCGATAACCGCAGCTTCTAGCTTCGATAATTCTTTTCTTTCAAAATCTTCGTTTCGATGAATTATTACGTAACCTATCGAGAGCATGTCTCTCCTCCCATAATTACCGCAGAGCGAAAACTCGTACGAAATCGACCAGTTTTTCGTTTCCCGAAGACTAAACGAGAGACCGGAGTAATCGTCGCTTTCCGGGGAGTCCAGCAAACCGATAAAGTTTACGGACTCGTCAAACGTCTCCTCCGAGAGTATCATGTCGACTCGAACACTCGGCAACGAGTGGGTCACGTTTTTCGGAACTTTTATCCGATCGGATACCAAACGGCCCAAGTATTCGATACCTGAATCCAAAATATTACGAAATTGCTTCTAAATATTTTTATTAATTAATCGATCAAAAATAACATTGACAGATTGATTTTTATATTTTATTTCATTATTGTGTTTCATTAATTGTATATTATTTCTATATTTAAGAGTATACTTGAAATAATAATAATAATTATTATTATTATATAATAATGAATTTTATTTCTTTCATATATTTTTTTATCAAAATTTTGTTTGGGTTTGGGTTGAACGAATTATATATCATTTCATTCGTATAATTATTCATCTGAGAATCGAATTTTTGACTAACGATTTTTCAAAATCTTTCCAATAGCCTAACTTTTTAAAATGACCTTTCGAAAATTCTAGAAGTATCTTAGGCTGGATTTAGAATATTTTGGATTATACCTTTGTTACGTGCAACTGCGACTTTCGATGTTTTCGACAGAGTTGCAGATTCTCTGTAATCGTAACCACCACGGTCCAAATATCTCTCATCCTCTCTTTGGATAACTACGTTCTTGTGAGTCTCCAAACTGTACTCGGTTGGGACTATTTGAAACGGTGACCCGTACTTCACCAATGTTCGATAATCCTCGATCCAGCTTTTCGAGTACATCAAATTTTTTGATCGACACGTCGTTATTCGGAGAACGAAAAAAATCGCAATTAACAGCGATAATCGATTTCTCCGAAAATCTGTACGGAAAAATTCTTCCGATCGAAAAATAATGAAGACATTTTTTGAGAATGGAATTTTTGAAAGTATTTTTGAATTTATTTTATTGGTTTAATATTTCGTATTCAATTGTTGAATTTTTAATTTTATTTAATCGATGAAAAATGTTAAATTCGTCTTTTGTTGAACTTTAAAAAAATAGTGATTCGGTGATTAACTCACAGCTCGAAAAAAATCGACGATCGAAATCCATATTTCGTGTTAAGCCATATTAGCCATTTGAATGACTGAAAAATAATAAGGAATCATCATTTATCGAAAATCACGATTATCAGAATCCTTTCGTAAAGAAAAAATAATAATTTCTATCCTGAAACCGATTTATTCGTTGATGACGATTCGATTATTTTTCTCGAACGTATTTTTGTTTGTTTTTTTTTCAGATCAAAAGTGCACCAAATGCGACAAGGTATTCAAGCTGAAGCGTCAATTGATGAATCACGCTGCGATGCACGAGAAGAACATTTTTTTGGCCTGTCCACATATGAACTGTCCAAAGTTTTACCTTCACCGTAAGAATTTGGCGGATCACATTGAGTCGTACCACGAGGGTCGTAAGTTTTGGTGCGACGCGTGCAACGCGGGTTTAACCTCAAAAGCGTCATTGATCAGGCACATAAAAAGGTTCCACGAGACTCCAGGCGTCCGTCAAAAGTCATCGAAGGATCGAAAAGTTGATTCGAGAAGGGGTCGAAGAGACATCGGTAAAGCCAGACACAGTATGGCCATCAAAATGGCAGGTATCAAAATTCCTTATGAATTGGAGAAAGCGATACGAAGGAGGCAACCGCGAATCACGTTGGATAGATGGACGGAGTCCGAAGTGAAGTTGAACGATAATCTCGAAGAATCGACCGTCGGAATCGATCCTGTCACCAAAAAATTCGTTTGTTTAAAAAAGCCCAAAAACGAAACGAAATCGACAACGAAAATCGACAAACCGGAAGAACCATCGTCAACCAAAGTTTCCGAGCAAACCGAAAAAGAAATTTTGTCTTCCGCTGACAAATTCCTTGAATCAGGCCAACTCATAGTCCTGGAAAAGGACGAAGAAGTTGACATCGAAAAGTTCTCGATACTCGCTGATCAACTGCTACACAACGATACTGATGACGTCATAACTCTACTCACCGAAAATATCGCAAAGCCTGGACAGGACACAATTTTTTATGAAACTAACCTCAAAACTACGCTCGAAACGTCTTCCAATGATCTTCGAGATAAAATGGAAATTACAACTCTTCCGAGTTCCCTGATATTAGAAAGAAACACATGTGTAGATAAACCCCAACAATGCGACGTCGAACAGCTGGAAATGGACCGGAACCTGGAAATGGTTTTAGAACCTCCGATCGTAGATAATTAAGAGATGTTTTTATTGATCAATCGCTAAAAGTATTTTATTAAAGATATTCAGCGTTTGATTACAAAAAACTTCACTTTCTATTCTACTTAAAAATCTATTATCAGAATAAATACATTTTCATTTATCTTGAATAAAAAAGAACAACTTTAAATAAAGTACGTATCGTTTAAAAATTATTCGAATCGAGCGCGTTTTGCGAACAAACGAAAGTTTTCCTGCTGCGGATTGCGCATGTGCGGCTGTCCCGGCAATCCCGCGCGAGCCATCGCAAATTTTTGCATCTTCTCTCAACGTCAGTACTCGCAACGGCGCTCATGTGATCGTATTTTTTTTTCGTTTTGTTTTCCGAACTTCGATCGTTATTTCGTAACTTTCTTTGCTAAAGTCCATACTCGTAAATCGTTCGGAATTTTCGTCTGACGGATCGTCATCGAGATTCATTGAAGTAGGAAAGAGGTTATCTGTTTTTTTTTGGGCTTGGTCGAGAGGATGGCTGCGATTGATCTGAGGACACTCAGCGAGGCGGAGATGAAAAAATTCTTCGATTCCTTCGACACCGTTCTGACAGATTGCGACGGTAACTAAAACGATTTTTCTCGTCGCGTGATCTCGAGGTTTAACCAATTAATTCGACGTCGGGAGGATCCAAAGTTTAATCTGCTCGTTGGTCCCGAGATTCGTTTCTTTCTCCTTTCTCATCTAAACACAGGTGTACTATGGTTCCACACGAGCGCGTTGCCAAACGCTGCCGATGTCATGAATACTTTTCGCGATCTTGGAAAAAAAGTTTTTTACGTTACCAACAACAGTACCAAAACCCGCGAGGAGTTCAGCGAGAAATGCGAAGTTTTGAACTTCATCGCGACCCCCGAAGACATCCTTTGCACCGCTTATCTCACCGCCCGATATCTTCGCGATATTAACTTCACGAAAAAAGCATACGTCATTGGATCTAGCGGTGAGTTTTATTTTTGACAATTAACATTTGCTCATTCCCATTTTTATTCGTATTTTTTTAACCCACTGTTTCTCGGCTTCTGGAAGTAACGACGGATAACCTCAACCTTCAAAATTTTCAATGTCACGCATCTTTCTTTTTGTACGTTAGCTTGGTTCCGTTTTGAAAAAAATTAGACAATTGAGATTTACGTCCGCCAATTTAACGAAAACGAGCATAAAAATATACAGAAAATTAACGGCGGTGTTAATGTTTGGAATTTTTATTAAAAAATTCTTGACTTTTTGAAGTCAAGGTCAAACTTACACCGACATTGCCTCCATCAAAAAATAGTTGAAGGTTAAGATAAATTACGATCGGTTTGATCGTTTTTTATTTTACTATTTGTAAATTGCTAAATTTACTATTTCCTTTGATGATAGCTGAAGATTTTTAAATAAAACAAAACAAGAATAAATTTCAAAGAAAGTATCACTGTCCAGAAGAATAAAAAACTGTATTTCTTCTGAAGAACAAAATTCACAATGATTCCCCCAAATTTCTAAAAAGTTACGGAGTTATTTGAAAATTAAAAAATTGTGCTTTGCAAATTAAAAAGCATGCGAGCGATTATTTTTTAATAACTTCGATCCTTCTATCCATTCCGGAATGTTTCCCAACTGAATTCCCTTTCATTTTGTTTGTGTGTACTTTTTATATTCGTTTTTTTTTCTTTTTTTCCATGTAATTCAGACAATAACTTCTCAGGTATTACTAAGGAATTGGATTATGTCGGGATACCGCACATCGGAATCGGCCCCGACCCAGTGCTCAATTCTCCGTACGAAGCGTTCGAAATGGATCCTGAAGTGGGCGCAGTCATAGTAGGTTTCGACGAACACTTCAGCTATAGGAAAATGATGAAGGCGGCGTCCTACTTGAAAGACAAGAACGTTCACTTCATAGCGACTAACACGGACGAAAGATTCCCGACGTCTGGCAGTTTGGTAATTCCAGGTATCGTCGATTCAATTATAGTTGTTCCTCCCACGTTTCTAAGAGAGAATCGCTGATTTAGAAGTTTAGATCGTCGTACGTGTTTAACCTCTAATTTTGTAACAAATTAACACACGGAGGTGTTAATTTTCCACTTTCAATGATAATTTTCCTTCCGCGATTGCGAACAAATCATAACGCAGGACTGAAAGTCCAGTGGCGTAAAGTTGGTCGTCCAAAGCCATTTCTAATGTCCCAAGTTGAGCCAAGCGACAAAATTTTCTCAATTTCATAGAAAATCCTGATCGGATGACGAACCATCAATGGTAAAGTTCTTCGCTGAATCTTCCTTGTTTCTTCCAGGCACCGGAAGTCTGGTACGTTGCATAGAAACGTGTTCGGAGAGGAAAGCGGTCGTGATGGGAAAGCCGGAAACGTACGTAGCGGAAATGCTTGCGAAGCATCACAAAATCGAACCTCGTCGTACCCTGATGATAGGGGATCGAGCGAACACGGATATACTGCTGGGCACGCGTTGCGGCTTTCAAACGCTTCTCGTACTTTCGGGCGTAACGACGCTCGAAGAAATCGAACATTGGCGGAAGTCCGATGTGCCGGAAGACAAGGATTATCTGCCAAGTTATTACACCGAACAGCTCGGCGATCTTTATCCCCATTTGGAACGTTACAAACTCAGCCAACAAAAATCGTGATTTTCGAAACCCGTTAAACGTCGACTCGATCCGTAGATTCGTCAAGTGGCATATTTATTGTATCATATCGAAATCAACACAGAAAACTCCACGCGCTCATTACATTCCTCATAGATATACGTATCCATCGAATTTTGCGTGTAAATGCTGTTTCCGGTTTATCGATCGAGCTAACTCGAGACTTTTCATACTGAAATACCTTCAGAAAGTCATCAACCTCCGTATGATCGTATGGGGTAAAATCGTCGAAATCAAAGATATCTATTTACTTGCCCAATACGAAAAAATCGATAAAAATGTAGAAATGTAAAAAAACTAACGAAGAAACTTTCCGAGCTTTAACTATGAAAACTTCAGCGTAGCATTGAAATCCAATTATAGCTTTTCGAATGAAAACTCACCAACTTCGTCAATTGTCCCGTTGAAAATATTCGCTCGAAAAGTAAAGGGGACCTTCAGATTCCCTCTAAGCGTTCGACAAGGTCATATAACTCTTTTTGCACGAGTCTGAAATTTGCTCGGACGGTATTTCAGTATCGTCATTGAATATTCGCGTGGCTCGATGCAAGTGGAACACCCTGTTCGGAACGGTGTGACACACTTCTTTTTTTTTAGATTCGACCTAGCTCGAGTGGTTCCACCGTTCGTACGTTAAACGAGCTTGAAGCTCAATCTTTCAATAAATTCGAGTACGGGTACGGCCGCGTACAACTCTAGTCATATACTTCGCGACGTTCGTTGCACGAACGGGATAAAAGTGATCGATGAAAATAAAAAAAGAGACGAGTTTACAATTTATCGTGAAAAATTTTGAATTTTCACTTAAATTCCATCAATACCGAACAAAAATGAAATTGAAATAGGTAAACCTCGAAATATCCGTTTTTGAGATGACTCAAAAGAATGTAATTCATTTTCTTCGTAAATGGCAAAAAATTAAAGATAACAAAAATACGAAAAGCTTTGAAGTGTGTCAACGATTAAATACGGGCTTTTATTTGATCGCGTGTTCAATGTTAGGAAAGTTTTGGACGTTGATGCACTCGGTATCCAAACGCATTTCCGGGGACGAAAACATCAATCAGCGAACCCAGCTGCACTAGCAATCTCTGCTATACTAGATTACGCAACATTGGCTCAAGGTCACTCGGGAGAATAAGCTCAGAGTGGAGAATCCCCGCTCGACTTCGCTCCACGAGCGGGCAACGAGCCAAAGAAATAAACGTCACATTGCGGTATCGTTGGACTACGTTTCATTGGAAAATTCATTGATAGTAACGAGGGAACTCGTACGAGCGGGCTCGGTGCACATTCGTTGCACGCAGCTCACCCGAATATCAACGCTATGCCAGCTAGAAGCTTGAAGTCCCTTTCCAAGGAAGAATTAACGAACTTTGTTGATTCCTTCGACGTGATTCTCTCCGATTGCGACGGTGAGCCCAGTTTATATATATATATATATATATATATGCACATATATTTTTAATTATTCCACTTCGTATTATGAATTTTCAATTTTTCGAAGGTGTTTTATGGCGGGAAACCGAGGCCATCGATGGATCGGCTCAAGCCGTTGAACTATTCAAAAAAATGGGCAAAATGTTTTTTTACGTCACCAACAACAATGGAAAAACACGAGAAGAGCTTGTGGAAAAATGCTCCGGAATAGGATTTCGTCCCACCAAGGTAATAACAAAAAATAAACTTTCAAAACTATTTCCCAATTTACTGAATCTATATGTTTAATGTTTTTTATATTGGATTAAAAATAAATTGATATTTGAATTTTTAATATTTGGAATATTGATTTTTTCACGTCGTCGATCAATCATTTGATTTTTTGGATTCTTGGATTTTGGATTTTTGGAATATTGAGCTTCATTTCTAATATCTTGCGTAATTTAAAAAACGCTGTGAATCATACAATTCTCATTTTTTTTTTTAATCGTATTGATTATTCTACTTGTATTTTCTAATTTTGCCATTTATTTGGAATAGCGACAAATATGCTCTATCATGCTAACGAGGCCGGGTGCAATTTGATAAAGAGAAAAGCTTCTTGCAGGAGGAAATCGTTTGCACTTCGTATATGGCCGCTGTATATCTGAAGGAAAAGAACTTCACGAAAAAAGCGTATGTCGTTGGAGGCGACGGAATAAGCAAAGAATTGGACGCGGTTGGGATATCGCATACCGGCGTTGGGGCAAGTTCAGCGTTTTCATTTCACTTACAAATTCTATTAAAAGATGGTAATTTCATTTGAGTATTTTTCAAAGCCGAGAATGTGCGTGCCCGACAGCAGAAAAGCGATGTTTCGACTCAGGAATTCATTAATATTTAATTTATTAATTATTTATTTGATTATTAACAAACGTTAATGAATAAACTATTTAAATAATATTTTTTAAAAACAGCTTAGACAGTTTCTATCGATGCTTAATTTATTTTTCTCTTTTAACTACAGCCCGACATAATGACCGGCGAAATGACAGATTTGATAGAACATTTCAAGCCTGATCCTGAAGTCGGCGCAGTTATCGTAGGCTTCGATACGGATTTCAGTTATCCGAAACTCGTAAAAGCCTCGACTTACGCTGCCAATCCAATGGTGCATTTCATAGGTACCAATCCGGACACTGCCAGACCTTCGCCCAATTCAAATCGGTTTCCAGGTACATTGAATCGATTATCGAAACGATTAGGAGCCAATTAAGAAATCAAATATATCGACGTTTCGAAATATTATTTGTTTTCAAATATAATCATTCCCGAAATGTTTTTTGTTTTTAATGTCGATCGAAAAAAGGATTAATGTTAATTTATAACAATTATTTTAATCAATGTAAAATATATTTTTTGGTCATTTAATTTATTGAAAATATTTATTCGTTTAGTTATTATTTCGATGAATTATTGATTACGATTATTGTAGTTAATTATTATTTATTGAAATTATAATCAATTAAATTTAATGAAGATTAATTAAATGAAAATTAAGGTTAATCGATTAAAGTTCATTTTGTTTTTAACGAGAGTAATCGATCATTGATCAATTCAATCGAACACAGGAGCCGGATGTTTGATCAAAGCGGTGGAAGCGGCGGCCGATAGAAAAGCAGTTATTCTTGGCAAACCAGAACCGTATATAAGCGAGTACGTCATCAAAACTTACGGCCTGGATCCTGCTCGTACTCTAATGATCGGTGACAAGTACGATTTTTAAAAATTATTTTTTATTTATTTTTAACTAATTTCGAACCGTCCAAAAAAGATTCTCTACAAAAAAAATACGTTTTAGATTTCGTTTTTTTTTTTAATTTTTCCGAGACAGAACGATTTCGTCCCATAAAATGTTTTTTTTTATTTATCTTTCCTCTCAATATCGGGAGGATGACAAAAAAAACTCCACTAAAACGCATTTCATTAATTTCGTTTTCATAAACGTGAAGCATTGAAACGTGAGAAACGTTTCACATTCGCTCCAGATACGCGACGAGACCCTAACGACCGTTTCGCAATCTCAAGAGCGATAAATCGATCATACGCGGAATTACAGCTTTTTAGCTCGCGGTTTTTTTTTTTTTTTAATTGAGGCATTTCTGCACGATTGAAGAGAAGCCGAAACGAGAATCTGAGAAAATGAACTTTCGGGTCAAACGGCGCGAATTTTTGATTGCCAGTTTGCAGGAGATAAAAAGCGAGATTAAAATGGTGTCTTTATCGTATTTGGGTCTGTTTAGGTTCCAAAGTCGATTTCATTCTTTGAAAACGTATTTAAAACGAATAAAAGTTTTCGTTTCAAAAAACTCTCAAGTTCTCTCGTTCGGTCCAACCATTGTCTCAAAGATAAATCGTGCAACGTGTGCGTAGGAAAAGAAAATATTTGCACATCCGATACGTCTCGACTGAAGATATGCAGAATTTTGATGGAAAAATTCACAACTCAGAGATAGTGAGGATAAACAAACAATAATTCATCTTCAGCGGAACGCAAACAATTGTTCTTTTTTTTCCCCAAGTTGATTGCACGGTTACAACTGTTGGTTTAATTTTTTGTGCATTGTCATTGCAGTCCAGTTACAGATATACTTCTCGGCAAGCGATGCGGTTTCATGACGCTTCTCGTGCTATCCGGTATCACCAACGAGGATGACGTTGCAGATTTAAACGCAAGAATCGCGCAGCATGATAAACAGATTGTTCCTGATTTTTACACCGATCGATTATTCGACGTTTTTCGACTGATGGAGCTTTAACTCCCGTAACGACGTTCATAGCCGTTACGCGAAGGCAAAACAGTATTCAATGTATTATTGCATAAACGCAAAGCTGAAACTTCATCCAAAGTGGAATTGTATTGAAAGAAACGAAACTCGATAAACGAGGCAATTTACGAATAATCGTTCCTTATCTAGCGATGAATATTCAAAGACCCTCCTCATCGGCTATTTATCGTAAGCTTATCTAAGACGTATAGACTTTATTTTCTTATCGAGTCACAGAGCGTACGCGGACTAAACTTTTTTATATCAAACACTTCAAGAAAAAACGTCACTCAAGAATTTACCCTCACCAATTTCGATTGGACGCCCGTTACGACTCTGAGATCTTCCTTCTATCACAAATTTGTATAGAAAATAAAAAGTAGGAATGTTTTACCGAAAATCGATTATTGGCTACCTTGCATCTTCATTTTCATACAAAACGTCGAATCTTCTAAACTTGTTTTATAACTATCAAATGTTTGGTTGGAAAATGTTATCTCGAATTGAACATTTTTTAACACATTTTATCTGTTAAAAAATGAGAAAGAAGTAATTTCGAAAATTAGTGTCGATATGTCGATATTATGAGACGAGATTAAATTTCGCGCAAGTTTACTTTCGTAAAACCAAACCGTGTACGAACAAACTTGTTATGGAAACGAGTGAGGTTATGTCAAGGTGTCCTTGAACGAGGAAGGTACGAGTGTGGCCTTGACAGTGGTAAATATCTTATTCGCTATCTGCCATCGTGCTGTTTCATTAGCGCGGCGGTACAAATGCGTGTACACGAATCCAAATATTATCATACGCAAACACGATCGGCTGGTATAATCAAATCGCGTACGTTTAACCATTCAACTAATCGTCGAGGTAGCAAATCCGCCAGCAAATACGGGCAGGCTTTCTGGCTTTGGCACGAAAAAGGAAAACGGAAAATCACCAACATACATCGTAATCCTGATGTTTACTTTTTTTCTTCTTCGTTCTCGACATCTTTTTCGATCGAATTTCGTACTCGCGTGGCAACCGCGCTCTCGCAAATGTTTTCGCTCGAGACATGGGTAAAAGAAAAACAGCGGAAGACGAGTCGCGCGCAAGCGCGTCGCGTTTGTGTCGTTTCGCGAGTTCCCCACGTCGGTGAGGCTATCGCACGAGCCTATACACCCGAGGGAGCCCGGAATCTCGTAAGTACGGTCTCTCCGCTTGCGTCCGGAGAGTTCTCGTTTTTCAAGGCTCGCGATCCGGCCGGCGATGCGCGTAGCCTTGGATTCCACTCTCGCAAAATTCGTCGAGTCTCGCGACAAATCTCACGCGCCCTCCCGCCCGGCGAAACATTTTCACTTGTTTTCCCCATCGGCAGCCAAGCCGGCGAGAACCACGTTAACGACGATTCGCATTTGCGGAAAAAAAATTGAAGTACAACAGTCATAATAATAATGATAATAATAGATAATGAAACAAAAGCGAGTATAAATGAGAAATAATAACGACAATAATAATGACAATAAAAATCATAAGTGATTTCGATAAATAAGTTCGCAAACGAATATTTTGTATTTTTTAAAATAAAAGTCAATTTAACGAAAACGTAAAGACTGTTTCAATAATAATAATTGAATTGAACAAATAATAATTAATTAATTAATTAATCAAATAAATAACAAATCATTTAAAAATGACGCACAAATCGGTGAATCAATTGAGCGAAGAGGAAATGGAAAATTTTGCCAAGAGTTTCGATACTGTCATCACGTTCTGCGAAGGTACGAATATGCAAATATACTGTCCATTTGACAAGAGCATCGAAATTAAAGTAATTCGGGAGGAAATATTGAAATACAATTTTCCAATGCATAAAAGTTAAACCATTTTTGTAATTAATATAAACATAAGTTTATATTAATATAAATTTTATAATTAATAAAAACGCGCATTTAAATTTATATTCGTTTAATATGCATGATTAGTTCAAATGTTCCCACATAATTAGCAGTTCGATATCGAACGAGTCAAACTTAAGAACGTCTTAACCAACTTCCGGTATTACCTCCAGACCTGAAGTCTTCACTTTCCCGTGATACGTAAGAGAAAATCGGAACGATCTTTGCAGGCGTTCTCAGCAAGAGAGGCAGAGAAATTCCCGGTTCACCAAACGCGGTTGACGTGTTGAAACGATGTGGCAAAAGACTTCTCTACTTCAGCCGCGATTGTTCATTGTCGCGTCGCGAAATATGCGAAAACATGAGAAAGACGAATTACGAGCTAAAACCTAACGAGATTGTTTGCATGACGTCACTTATGGCGAGCTATCTGAAAAAACGACTGAGCCAACGTAAGGTTTACGTGATTGGTTCTCCGGGGATAAGCGAGGAGCTGAACGACGTTGGCTTGCCGAATTTTGGAACTGGAGTGCGTTCTTTTCGTAATTACTTTTTTCGACAGTCGGTAAGGTAAAAACGGCTCGAGCTACGGCTACCCTCTGGTAGATGGCGCCTCGAGCATTCTGTCGCTTCTCGCGACGTTCAAAAACGTAAACAATAAAAAATAAAGATTTTGAGAACTCAACGAAACATTGATAGATAAAAAATCTCAGTTTTTCTAAAATGTAAATCCTCGAATCGTGAGATCATTCAAATATGAATTTCAGCCGGAGATTTTGACAACAGACCTGGCGACGTTCGTCCACTCGTACAAGGACGATCCAGAAATGGGCGCCGTGGTCGTTGGTTTTGATGAGCACTTCAGTTACACGAAAATGTTGCGCGCGGCTTCGTACCTCAGTGTGAAGGAGGTTATACACGTGGCTTGCACGCAACGAACGAAAGCAACGGCCGCTCTTGTTGCCTGCATCGAGACTTGCTCCGAGAAGAAAGCCCTAGTTTTCGACACATCAGCTGACATAATAAACGACACTGTCTTCGACATCTATCGGATACTACCGGAAACAACTTTGGTTATCGCGCCCGGTCAAGATGGCGACATTTGCCTTGCGCGATTTCAACAATTTCGACACTTCTTGACGATCGGCTGCGACGACTCGTCGCAGCTGGACTCTTCGGAAAAACTCGACGAATTAACGCTAGAAACGATTTTTCATGCTCACGATTTGGCGGAACTCGCTAGTCGCTTGAAAATCTAAAAATCGCGGTTTCGTAAATTTGTATCGGTTTGTTTTTTGGAAATTTCACTTGCAATGATAATAAAATGTTTAAACTTGTAATAATATTTCTGGTGAAACGAAAATAAAGATTTTTTTACAAACGAACGATTGAGAACAAAGTAACATCAAAATGTCAATCTCCGAGTTTGTTTGGGTTCGAGCCGCTCGAGTTTCCGCGTTCGCAGCCTAACCTAGAAATATTCTTCGTTATGAGACTGATCGGATCGTTGCATAACGATGACGAAGTTTCCGAAATTTCTCACGAGGAGTTCGGACCTGCCGGAAGTGAAGCGATGGCAGCACCTTCCGTGACTCTCGACTTTGGAAAAATTCCGGTCGACGCGACGCTCGTAAAGTCTCTGAAAATAAAAAATGGCACCCGCGTACGTGGGTAAAAATAATGACTCCGCGACGGTAATAAACGACGGTAATAAAGATCGAAAGGCTATGAAAAATATCGTTTATGCAGAACGAGGAACTGTACCAAGTTCATAGAGATCCGACGACGAATCCTTTGGACGCAGTTTTTCATTTTGACAAATATTCGTGGACTTGCGATCCCGGTAGCTCTGACATTATTCGAGTGCGTTACAGTCCGAGAACGCCAAACGATAATTGTCTCGATCGTTTCACAATCGTCAACAAAGCGGTTGTGATATTGAGGATCACAGCGAAAGGCGCGAGTATTGGTACGCCATTATCAAAATGGAACGTGCTCGCCCATTTCCGATTTTTGCAAATTTCAGCATTTTCTAATAATCCACAGGTCCAAAAGTGTCAATCGCGAACGATGAGATTTTCATGATGGCTCTGCCCCGTGAGATTGTAAGAAACCGCGTAAAACTGGTCAATGAATCGAGCATTGAAGCTATCTTTGCATTTGATGTTGACGCGGTACAGAATTCATTCAAGCCGAGTCCCACCGAAGGTACCATCGGCCCAAATTCCCACGTATTTGTCGTCGTTGCTTTCGAACCGAAATATCTAGGTTATCACGTTTCCCTGATGCCATGTTTGATACACCATCAGGTAGGAAGGAAAGAAAAGGTTTCACAGTGTAGTTTGACACACACACTATTGGAATGTTTCGAGTCGTTCGCGTTTCTTTCAGGCTCCGATACTGTTACGATTGTACGGTTACTGTGGAACCTCGAAAGAAGAAGGGAGAAAGAACAGAATCACTCCTACCCTTATATATCCTTGGCTGGAGAAAAACACTTTCAAAGTGTACACGTTGGACAGCAACGAGACAAGGAAGATCGAAGCCGCAAAGCCACGGTATCAACGAGATCCCATTTCTCTGTCTCTTAGCTACATTGACTTTGGGGGGTTTGGTTTTAACACCGCTGGAACAAGCGAGCGGCAACGACGGCGGCAAGGGCCGCCGCCACGAACCACGTCTTTCACCAATCACGCTTTCAGCGATATGTTATTGAAATGGCACGATGGTACGTTTCCAGACAAAATCCGCTCATCCTTGTTCACACAAGGCCTAAACCCTAATGTTCCATCAGCGATAATGAATTGATCCAGATGTAGAAGGAATATTCAGCGTCTCGCCGAACACGGCGCGAGTAAGAGCCGGCGAAACGTGCCTGCTGGAAGTGCGATTTGATCCCCGTGAGGAAAACGTTTTCTACGAGCGAGAATTCCAAGCGCTCGTTTTTTACCTGGAGAATGGCAGTCGCCAACCGATTTATGACGTCTCGATGATCGTCTCTCTCCGCGTTATCGGTAATACACGAAATACATGATATAATGCTGATACGAAATATGAAACTACCTGCGGGTATCGGGTATCTTCCAATAGGCCACACGTTTGCTACGGAAGCTTCGACCTGGATACCGCAATACGACGTACCACGGAACATCACAATGCCACCTTGTTTACCCTCTAGATCCACTTACGCAACGTTTCTCATAAAAAAGTTCGGACACTTGCCAATCGCGTACCGTTTCGTTCCACCGGCTGAAACCTCCTTCACTATCAAGCCGATGCAAGGCGTTATAAGCGAGTAAACCAAACTCTCCAATCTTCGTCAAATGCGCATTGATGACTTTTAATTACGAGCTGATTAATGTTCTACCAACAAGTAATTATCGAGTGATCGTCGTTGAGATGACTCCAAAAGAGGTCGATTGTCTTCATTACGAGAGATGGGCGATAAGATTCAACGGAAATCCGAATTACGAAACTTTAGTGGATTTTCGAGGATACGTCGATCAGCCGAGTCTCAACTTTCAAAAAACGTTGATTCATTACCCACCGACGCATCCCAACTGCCAGCGAGTCAAATCGGTTCTGATGATGAATCCGTCCCGTCATCACATCGAGTAAACACACGTCATGTTTAATCATTGCCGTTGACGTTTATTCTCAAACCCAACGCTCAGCTGTCATTCCTCCAATTGTTCCTTACAGTTACAAATTCTTGGACGTGCCTGCAGAATTGAAACTTGAGGGAACGACGGAAGGTACGATCTACTCGAATGAGATTTTAACTCTCAACTGGACATTTTGTCCAATCGAAGAGGGCGACCACGAGTTTGACGTAACGTGCTGTTTCTCGACGAGTACTGGCTCTGAGAATGAAGACGGCGAGGCGATGATGCGTTACATCAAGTTGTCAATGCTGGGAAGGTGCGAAAGTGGATATCTCGTGGTAATTGGTCCTCGCATTCCTTCGTTCTTCAATGTTTATATATACTCGTTCTTTGCAATTCCCCGAATCTTTGTGAGAACATATTCGCAAAAATGACAAATTGCAGGCGAAACCCAATGAGCTTTTCTTTGACAAATTGCCATACGACGAGCCATCGACGTTCTCGTTTGAATTGACGAATACGAGCGAACGAGTTGAGATACCTTATTACTTGTCGATCAAGCGACAAAAAGAGGAGTCTTGCCTCCATTGTTCTGACGAGCCAAGCTGCTTCGAGGGACTCGTCAAGTTTCATCCAATCTCCGGAAACTTGTTGCCCAGAAGTGGAGAGACTATAGAAGCGACTCTTGTACCCGACGAGACTGGACATCATGAGATCTCGATAGGATACCAAATGCGAAAAAATTTCATAATCGATCAACCACCCACACTCTCCTCCAACAACGAATTTACTGAGATTTGCAGAGTGAAGTATCTCTGTCGACTGCCCGTTATTAAGGTACAGGAGGTCCAAACGATTTTCCCGAAAAAAATTAAACGAACGATTAATTATGATTTTCTTCACTCGCAAGATCGAAGATTTGCCGCGTTACACGATCGGCAATAGAATCGGCAAATACGTTTTATGGAGGCTACTGAACATAAGCGAGTACGTTTGCACCGGAAAACCAAATTTTGGAACTTTTTTAAATCTCGTTTAATCATTTCTCGTCCAAAAAAAAGACATCACATTTATCAGTGATTGAATATTAAAAGTTTGCTCGCGAGTTGCGTGAATTTACAGGCTGAATCGAGCAATGAACGATCTGCAGCCGGATGAGAGCGTCAACCTCGAAATGCACGTGCCACCCGTTCTCTTGCAAGACGATAAATCCATCATCGAGTTGCTTTTGTCGAACGGCACATGCGGGGTGGCAAATTGGTCGTTGAAGCGAATGAAAAATTGCTCTTGCCGGGTGACGAAGACGAGCGGGAGCCGTCGATCGAAATCGATTAATTGCCCCCACAGAGATTCGACGAATTTTCATCCGAAATCTGGGACGCTCGAGGTAACGAGGACACGCGAGAAAAAATGAAATCGATAAAAAAAGAAATGAGAAAAGAAATCTCACAAAATGGGAGTTTGCTCAGATAACAAATTAGAGCCGAAATAAAAAAAATCTAATTAATAATCGAGAGCTAAAACTTATTTTTAGATGAATGTTAATTGGGGGTTGAGGAATATATCGCTTTGTGATTTTTCTGCTCTTTAAAGGCACAAGAAAAAATTCTCGTCACGATGGAACTGAGTTTCAAGCAGTTGGGGGAGATCACTTCCAAATGGGATTTGGAAATAGGATACGGTCGACACGTATTTCTCACGATAAAGATAAACTGTCTCTCGGGAGAGGAAAAAACGGTTTTCCCGCTTTATGGCCGCTGGACGGTTCAACTGGAAGATTATAGCATCGGTGATCACGATCCCGTGCATCAAGTAAGAAATCACACTGATACAATTGGAGGATAGACTATAAGAAGAACGATATGTTATTTCGCAGATTTGTTGGTTGTACAATCCAACGGGGAACAACGTTAGCTATTCTCTGAATAGGAGTGCTTTGAAGAGATTCAACGAAGGCCATCGGCTTGAGATCTTCGATTGCTCTAATTCTTCTGGAATCGTTACTGGATTCTCGTGCGAACCAGTTATCGTTAAATTCCAGCCGAGACGATTGGGAGTATTCCAAGTAGGAAGAGAAAAGCGGTTTTGCATCGATCGATCAGGAACGCGATTAATTGTCTCTCAATATCCTCTTCTTCGTTAAAATCGAGGCGACGATTCCTCTAACGATTGACACGAGGATAACGGAAATCACGATGAAAGGCGAATGCACGAAAGCTGATCGAGAAGTAGAGGCAGCAGGGCAGAATTCCAGGAGCTCCAAAATCGTCAATTCCAATCGCGATCTTCGGACGGATGAAACTTGTCCAGTTTGTTTCAACAGCGATTCGATCGATGTATCTTCTATGCCTTTGCACAGTCGCGCAACCAGGATGATGATGATCCACAATCGTTTGGAACACGACCTCGTTGCTTACAAATGGAAGAGGCGAGAACCCCCAAAGAATATCAAAAATACAAGTCTAATATGCAAAGTAGGTAAATGGATCGTTGGATCGTCGCTTAACGAACGCTGATTTTCCCCTCGTAGATATAAACTACCGGGAATGTTGGAAATCCGTTTAGAGCCGGAAGTGGGAAGAATCCAGCCTCGATCGTTGCAAACGTTTCGGGTGATTGCAATGAGCGAAGGAAAGCCATGCAGTATAGACGCTGACGTAACGTGTGAATTTATCAATCAGAGTGAAAAACGAGCTTACGAAAGAACCGTTCTGCTCCGGGAAGCTCTCTGGGATCGGACGAAGGACCACTTCGCGATAACGGAAACGAAAGGAACGGGAATCCCAGTGACGACGTTTCCAGTACAGCTGATCATTTATCGCACTCTCGTTTCTACCATTTCATCGAACTTTCATTGCTTGTCCACGCGTGCTTCTAGAAACCGATGATAATTTCGGACAAAGAGCCCGAGGCTTTTTACAAAGTACTCAGGGTACGATGTTCCTCGTACGGTCCACGAGACGAGGATTTCAAGGTTGATGCGAAGGAAAGACTGAAAAAGACTCCACCGATCGAAATGGAGGTGGGAAAACAACGTGGCGAAACGTTCTCCGTCCTTGGAGAAACTGTTTTTGACGTTGCACGATTCATCATCGAAGGCGTTCTGTGGTGAGCCTAGGCCATCCATTTTCAGGTCTAATCATAGCTCGACTTAAATTTTGGACATCTTAGGGATATTGCGCGAGACCCCAGTGTACACTCACACTCGAAAGCGATTCTTAAATATTCCCAAATTGGGATAACGCCACTGGAGCGAACGAGGCTACAGGCATTGCACGCGGAAGATCCGGATGGCGGTTCCACCGCGAGGACGATAGAACGAGTATTGGAAAACGTGAGTAATCGCTAATAGGAACTGATCGTATCCTTAATCGTAATTCTTCGATCCCTAACCCCAACGTTACAGATGATATTTATAATCGTTCACGAAGAGTTCGCTCTCGAGACGATTCATTTCGCGCGGAAATCCGACGTGAGGCAAACTACTTTGTCGAGAAAATGGCAACAGGTGTCACCAACGAGCCAAGTGGAAGAAATATTCGAAGAAGCTTTGGAAATATGACTATCGTTCGGGTTCGTTTGAGTAGAGGAAATGAAAATAATTTTCTTACGTACGATGCATCTTCGCGACATTTCCTTCGAGAACCTCTGTCTCCATCTCCCACAAACTCAGGTTACACGTTCCGGTACGGATCAGCGATTCGTTGGAACACTGCAAGAAACTTGTCTCCCTTGTTCCTCGTTACTTTTTGTCCTTCTTCGGTACTCTCGTAAAGCTTTTCAACGATAGGATCCGATGCCTGGAAAAAATACAAGTTCCTCTAGAAAAAAATTGAAGTCGATGAATTGTCTGTTATGTGTTTAGATGGATAAGCACACACGCTTACCAACTTGTCTTCGCTGATCCTCTCGAACAGCGGGTGCTCCTCGAAGTGTCCAACCATCCAGTCGTGCAAGTCTTTGACGTCCGTTACGGTGTAGACGACAGCCTTGAATCAAACGTTTACCGATCAGGGCTTATTTAAATATTGATTCCTAGCAGTGCTTCTGAATGAAATTCTATTCGAACGGAAAAATTTGCCAATGGAAATCAGTATCATTCGCGTTGATCTACCTCTTCAGCCAAAACGTAGGCATATTCCGCGAGCAGTGTTTTGTTCACTATCCGCCACTTGTGTTTGGCTTTTTTGAAGTGCGGATCCGGATAGAGGAAGAACATCTTCTTGAGCTGATAAAAGCGGATTCATAAGATTCAAGGTCAATGCGACGGACTCTGAAATGAGAATAGAATTCACCTGTCCCTTTTTGAAGTAGTTTGGCAGATACTTCATGGCGTTTGTTCTCAGACAAGCAATGTTCCCGTACTGGCCAGGATTGAGAGACCTCAGGGCAGCGATCCGATCCATGACATAATCCGACACTTTGATTCTGATTTCCATGCCAAGTATCAAACTGTCGGGAAACATCGGCGACAGGGTAACTTGCCGAGGAAAGACAACGCGTTATTATCAGCCTTTCCGCTAAGAAAGTCGTAGTTCGAAAGATACCTAGCAATCCGCCATAACCGCATCCGATATCAGCAAATTCGACAGCTTTAGTAGACGGATCTTGCTCGTTCTCGTTCCGGGAGAAGTGATCCGGGTAGAGTACACTCCAGTCCGCATCGTCCGGCTTTCTAGGACTGACGCCAATCGCGAGTAACTTCGTTATTATTGGCAGGATAAAAAGGGCGCGAAAGGAGGTGAGGTTTAAGGGTTAGAAGTGAGGTTAAAAACGATACCGCAGTCACCATTATTTATAGTTATTACCACGATTGTAATAAATAATAGATCGACGGACAGTTTCGTTGACTTACTACTCTATGCAATGATCGGCGATCGGATTCGAGTGCGCCCGTTGTCGATAATACTTTTTCTGCGGGAGCGACAGCATGTCCCTCAAAGTCTCGACAGCTGCGATAATTGCGAGGCTTCCGATCGTTTGACGCAAGCAGCAGTGAGAAACAAGGGCTTCGATTGGATTTATCAAACACAACGGTTGCACGTGTATGACGCGGTCTTCCGGTCCTTTCCGCTATGACTCGATTGAAGCGACACGAGTAGCGGTCAAGGACACTAACAGGGTTGTATCGCCCCTACCGTCAATATTTCAAAACCGTGATTCCCACGTTTTAGTATGGAACATCAGCTGTTTTCGTGAGAGGCGCCAGCGCGTGGCGAAACGTCAAACTAAAGGTTAGTAGCAGGCGGGCGGGCAGCCGAGCAGCGTGTAAGGGAAGAAGCGGAAATTGCACGTCGATCGAACGACGGCGAGGGGGTTTCCAATTTTAATCGGTTGCGCGGGTTGTTCGGGTGCTCTCTCGCTCTCGGTTAAACAATGAGATTCTCGATCCGCGCGTTTGAACCGTTCTGACAACCGAGAACGCTTCTCGGTTCCTCAGTGTGTTTGTGTGTGTGTGTGTGTGCGCGCGCCTGTTATTGTTGTTCCATTGTTTCGGACATTTAGATTTTGCGGGACGCTCGTGAGCGATCGCGAATCGACGAAAAAGGGGTGACGAAGCGTTTTCGAGGTAAGATTGCCGAGCACCGATATTGCTATCAACCGTTAGAGATACGTGCACGTAATTCATAACCTATAAAATCGTAGTTTAACCCTCGTGCGAAAAATAATTGAGCGCTTCGAGCGACGCGCATTTTTTTCGTTTCTCGTAACGTTTCTCCGGCAGAGCGCATCTTTGTCGAATTGGAAGCGGTGCACAGCCTTGAACGAGGCACAGAGTCGATACGGGCAAATCTCCCTCCTTCGATGCATATAAATACATCGCGCACCGCGTTCCCGCTTGCATCGCTTTTCCTCGCGGTTACCATTGAACACGAATAACTGATATGAGATTATTCTTTACCGAGATTAACTGGTCAAAAAATGCACTTGCGAGTTGCGACGCTTCTAAGCCCGCTCTTTGTTCGATCCTTCGAATAAAATGGCTGACACGCTTACCGTTCGAAACACCGTACAATCCGCGAAAAGTTAAAATTGTCGATCGCATCTCGTTAAACGACTCGTTACGGCTGCTTTCAGAAAACTGACCGTTAATTACGACACTTATGACGAGGTTTCTCCGATCGCGGATCACTGAATTTTCATCAACTGGTGAGTATCGACGGAATCTTTCGATTTTTCGCTTCGAACTTCCGGAACGGTAAGAGAGATGGAGACAGGGTGAAAGATCGCGATGGTAATTGATATTATACGTCGTTTAAAGGGTTCTCCCTATAACTCGTAATACCGATCGAGTTACGTTCGATGTTTTTCGATCACTTCTGGCTTTTCGACACTTTTAATTAATATTAAAATTAATATCTTATTAATTGAAAGCAATTCATTTTGTAGTCAATCATTTCTAACGATATATATGTCTAATGTGACCAGAATTTAACCGCGATCGTTATTTAACTCGGCTACGGTTATCCCCGTTATCGATCGAGCTGGAACGATCGTATTTTTTTTTCATTTCCGTTTTTTGCAAGCCCAACGTTAAACGTGCTGACCTACGAGTTGCGTTCGAATTTGTAAATACGAGCGAAATCGATGCTCGTGCGGTTTAATCGTAAGAAATACGAGAATCTTCAAAGCTGGGAGAACGGGGAGAACGCGAGCGACCGATTGTTCCGTTCTCAGTCGTGCGTAGTACACAGCTCTTCACAGTCGGATACTCGGTACGGTAACGGACAAATTCGTTGTTCCCCGATTAATCGATCGATCGATTTTTTACGCGATCGGGTTTCGGCGTCAAGCCTGAACAACAAAAATGAATTCGTGGCTTCCGGATCCTAGAAGTTGGTTCGAGGGCGATTCCAATTCGGTAAATCACGACAAATATGTATATATACAGGGTGTCCCACGACGGAACGTTATCTGGGAAATGGACGGTTGGGGATACAATTCTGAGGCGATTGATAGAAGCATAAATAATTCCCGGATCAACTCCTGGATTATTATTAATTTTTAAATAAGTGGAAAAATAACGATAATAATAATAAATGAAAAACGTGGAATAATAGTAATAATAATAATAAAATGTAGAGAACACAATGGTAATGTATATGATAAAAATAAATCGCCAAATGTGTTCGTAAACGCAAAACTTGAAATAATTATTTCATTTAGACGTTTAGTATCTCATATGGCAGGTCCATGTCTATGTATTTTTACACTTTGAAGACAAATCCACCATTTAATTCACTTTGAACCCTCCATTTATAGGGAAAAATGTCGAAAAAATATTTTAGAAAAGGTTTTTCGCATTTTCCCAGTCTGATTTTCCACTTTCGGCAAAAACTCGGGCATTTTCGCAATCAGCGGAAAATTTTCGATCAAATACACCCTTTTAAAAGGTTAAAAACGGAAAAAATATTTTTTCGACCTCCGCGGGCCAGTTTCCCGAAATCTCAAAAATCACGATATTTCAAAAGGTCGTAGAGCTAGCGCCTTCTGTGCTATGGGGTTTCATTTGGGGGGTTTGGAAAAGGTTTTTGCCTAACTTAAATAATGGCGTTGGATTCGTATCGATATCTCGCATAGTTTTCCCGGAATCTCCACTTGAAAAATCGCTAAAAAAAACGCAAAGGGGTATGTATGGAAAAATTTGCGAAAATCGATGGTCCAACTTTGAAATT
>JAPYZI010001023.1:0-61564 GCA_030523105.1 Ophioninae sp. A BG-2022a | reverse complement strand
TGAGATTTCGGGAAAACGGGCCTGGGAGGTCGAAAAATTTTTTTTTCCGTTTTTTAAGTATTAAAAGGGTGTATTTGATCGGAAATTTTCCGCTGATTATGAAAATGCCCGAGTTTTAGCCGGAAGTACAAAATTAGACTGGGAAAATGGGAAAAACCCATTCTAGAATACTTTTTGGACATTTTTCCTGCTGCAGCTTACGGTAGCTATCGTAGCGACGGAGGTTACGAATTAGCGGAGTGAACAAGTGACAAGTCAAAAAATATATCGATTAGTATAGGAGAAATTGGATTTTAAAACATCGATGTGTCTAGGAACGTGTTCGTCATTCCCTTAATATCTTACTCCCGTCGTAATTCGGATGATCACTGCGTTTCTGTTGTCTCTCAAGTGGCTGATGTACCGTGTGGCAAAGCTACGACCAACCCCCGATTCGCCCGCGTCGTTGGTGGCCACAATGCGGTACCGCGCGAATTTCCATGGCTGGTAAGCATCACGAGACTCGGAGGACATTTTTGTGGTGGAACGATCATTCATTCGAGATTCGTTCTCACCGCTGCTCATTGTTTGTGCTCGTAAGTATTTTAATTCGATTTTTCTAGGAATTTTGCTAGTTATTTTTAAGAAAAAACCGAATAACCTAAATTCTTAAGATGATAATCGATACCGTATAAAAATAATGTGTTTAAAAAATAATTTTTTGATACATAGATGGAAAGAGTAAATACGAGTTTTCAAATCGTTGATTATTGATAGAAAACCAAAAAGGATTTTTATTTTTAAGGGAGATTTTCGGCTTACATTAAAAAAAAGTAATGTTTTTAACAATAATTGAAAAAAGTGAACAAAGAATAAACAAAACGAAAAACAAATCGTTAGAGTCGAAAAGTGCCAAGCTTCAAGGTCACAACCATCGTTGATAATTCGAACAATCGCTTCATCAATCCAACAACCATAAATTCTTCATATCGCAGCAATTAACGAAGAATAAAGTTTCAATTTTTATGGCACCATTAGTTATCCAATTGAACTAAAATTCCGGCTTAAAATAATTATCTATTTTCGTGTGTCCAACTGCAATTTTTTTGGCGGCCATGAGGGACTGTTTTCTGGTTAGGTTTCAAACAATTTAATTACGGTTTCCAACGCGAGAGACACTTCAGGGCGTTGTCTCAACTGAGAAAGAGATCGTCATTGAGTCGATAATGGAAAGATCGCAGATAAAGCAGCGAAGCGTTGAAAAATGGAAGTTCTACTGTAACTGGAGAAGAAATTCGCAAACCCATGGATACGTGCCTAAATCAATACAAGACCAACGCGGCTGTTCGTAAAACGTGGAATTTAGCATTTTATTAATTATTTCCTCTTACAACGGGATGTTAAACACGACCATCCAACCTCCCCTCTTCTTTGCCATGAAACTTTCCAGCTCGCCTTTTATTTGCACGCTCGCATTTGCCAGTTTCCTTAATAATTTCATCAGGGATAATGAGATTAATGAGTTATGTTCATTACCGAAGAACAAAGTGGAGTCGTGTCGTACAAGGGACGAAGGGAAGATGAGAAAGAGAAAGAAAACGTTATCCATAACGAAGTGCAGAATAACGATGAGATTTACGAGAGGGTCCGTTTCGCTTATACATCCCTAACCCACCAATCCCCGATGGCGTCGCCTTTCCTTGCTTCGAGAATTTCCCTCATCCGCTTTTAGACCTAATAAGGCGCTGAGTAATTGCTATCTCCTACGGATGTACACCCGCGGAAATGAACGACCCGATAGAACGGTCTACACATAATTTCGGAAATTCGAACGGCGTAACTCGACCCGGTTCGAATTATGACTTCTGCTATCTATCAACAATCTACAATCCCTAAGTGTAAAAGACAAAGTCCTGGCTGAATGACTGACTTAACCGACTCATCAATGTCCAGCCTAAACGAACAAAGATAAAAACGTGAAAATTGAAGGGCGTGTTGATATCACGACGCTGGAACCATTTACAAAGCAACTTTTCGAAATTCCCTTATTAAAGGGATAATATAGAAGCTGTGTTAAAATCCGTCATTTCTAACGCTAAATTCATGAATATACGAAGACTTTTTCTAAAACTAGAATACGTTTCGGCGTTTTAGTAAAATCAACTTTAATTCCAGTCAGGACTGCTGTTTGCTACAGAAAAGTCGACCTTTTTGTTTCAAGTGTTGCTCAGCTAGGGGATAAAACCAGAATGACGTATTCCAGTCTTTTATAAATCATCACTCAATGGCTTCGAAAGTAGTCAAACAGTAATTATGAAATTCACAAATTTTAAAGCTAATCTCATGTAAATAGTATTTTAATAGTTGAGTAACAAAACGATCGTTCCGTTTTACCTAAAGTCACAACCAATCCGAATTTCCGAGTGACGAAATATCAAGACTTGCCATTTACGACGGATGAAAATAGGACTCCTCCAGGTGATTAATGAGAAACTGCTGGCTAGTAATTGTCAAGCCAATCGTTATGGATTATTCTATCTTTGATTGGACAATGGTGGTGCCGAACGAATGAACACTGAGAGCAAACCTCGCGAGTGTCTTCACGTACAGAGCGTTTTGGTTACCAATAGGAATGGCTCAAATGATAGAGGAGTGGTTGTCGTAAACGTTCGCATTCGTTACCACACAGGCGTGCTAATCGCAATGCCGCATAGCCGTTACTCAGCTATCGATTGAATTTATCCAGGAATGGAAAATGCCATCGTCGTTTCGCCATGAGGTAGTCAAATACTTCAAAATATATTTGTTATTGTATCTACTACGAATCCCATCCAACTCAAACGGCTAAATAGTAAAACGTCACATAACCTTACTTTGTCGTTCGTCATCATAGTTCGCCAGTTCAGTACGACCCAGTTACTGGCGTTTTTATGGTAGCATATTTACATTTGCACTAAACATTGTTCAGTGAATAGATAAAAGCTGGACGACAATCGTTGCTAGCCCGTAGCTAGGGGTGAGCCAGTTCGTACGATATAAATTGAATGACCCAATAATTCAGACGAGGTAGCGAAACGTTTTCTCCACTCATTAATGGAATACCAAAGAAACGTTCCAACCGTTTTCAATCTCGGTTCTTTCTTCGTGTTTTCTCATCACATATGCACTATTCCCAGTTGTAATCAGCTCTAGTGCGTACCGAGTGCGTACCCCGTCAAGTGAATCAACAAATGCCGGACTACGATCATGACTAGCCCGTAGCTAAGCAACGGTCCTTTCGTATGATATCAATTAGGCAACCTAGTCACTAACTCAAGCAAGCTAGCGGAATCTTTGCACGAGTTATTGATGGAATACCAAAGACACTTTCGAACCGTTTGCAATCTTGGTCCTTTCCTACCGTTTCTTCGTCTCGTGTTCATTATCAGCCGTTGTCATCAGCTCTAGGCCCGAAACAGGCGCGATTCTCGTCGAGTGAACGTGCGAGTTTAATCGCTACCGTTCCATTTAGGATCACCCTCGTATATCAAACATTCGCGATCACGAAACACGTGGGACATACACGTAGGCTTTTCGCGCGTTGCTGTCGGTTGGTTTAATACGTATATCGGATAGTTAGGAAAGTCATCTGATTAAACAGTACAGCGTAGAGCAGAAGCACTCGACGGAGGTTCGTTCCTCTTTGGTACTTGCCGTTTCTCATCGTCGCTTGTTTACTTCAGGAGGCAGAAGGCTCCGCGACAAAACAGGCAAGCAACACCCCTGTTGGGTTCGGCCAAAAACTGTGACGTTTCAACGGCCACCCTCTTCTCTCTGCTTCCGCCTCCTCGTCTCTTCTGTCTATTCACTACTACCCGTTTGGCCATCCCGTAAGTCGTGATTGCGTGCGCGCTCTCCAACGTTACGAAACAACTCGGTAATTGCTAGCAGCAACTGGGCAAAACGCGTCGCAACCAAGTTCGAACAAACCCCTGTATACCCGCGCGCAGCACATACACGTGCACGTCATCAAGCTGAATTTCTCTTCCCTTTGTCGACGGTGCCAGCTTTTCCCGGAAACTCCGTGTATCCATTATTATTGTAGCTTTTAGCTCGGTTCTGTTCTTTTTTTATTTTATTTTTTTTTATTGTCCTCGGTCCGATTAAATTTCGCACCTTCTGTCAGCATCCGCTTCTGTTTTGTAACTATTCTGATCACACAGTGGTTTTTTTCATCTACCGTCACACCGTTCGATCGGTCATATTCCGGGTAAGCTTTTTCGTTACGAACAAATGAGTGAGGCCAAACTTTCCGGCACACTTGATTACGAAAGTTTTGTATTTCTTTTTGCTTCCGATTTTTTTTTTTTTTTTTGTTATCCTTTCATCGAGCGTTGTTTCGGAAAATTGATGTTGCTCGGTTGGTAAAAGCGTTTTAAAAACGTTTGCAGTTGTTGATGATAACGACCACAGTGATAGCAAGTTTTGATAATATTCTTTTTGTACTGGAGATGATTCGAATTAGGAAAGACATTCCTGCAATCGAACTTTCTCCAAGTTTGAAGTAATATTCCCTTAATCGTTTTCTAGGTAACTTCTGTTTTATACTTTGTGGAAAGATTCATTTAATTCGAACTAATATTTCGAGCGATCAATGACTTTCTAAAATATCCTTCCTTCCGTCAAACTTTCAAGTGGAACGACATCAATACCACCACGTCAGCTCAGAGTCACTCTCGGCGAACATAACCTCAAAGGACCCGAGATACCCGCCTCAATCGTAGCCTCCGTCATCAATGTCAACGTACACCCGGGACACAAGTGCGGACAATACATCGACGACATTGCCATTTTGGAATTAGCAGTACCAATATCGTGGTCCGATAGCGTACAACCTGCCTGCTTGCCAAGCCCGAACGGAGATCCTGGCTATACCGGTTTTGGAGGTAGAAGCGCAATTGCCGCCGGATGGGGGTGGCTAGGCGAGGATCGATCGCGCAGTAAGTCAACCGGCAAATTCTCTTTGAGAATATATTTCACGTAATTTTATTCCCGAGTGGATCCTTGTTATTTGGCTAGCACGTATACGGGGTGACTCGAAATTCGTCCTATCCTTTGAAAGAATTCATCCTAGTGATCGTTTGACTCGAGTCAAGTCCCATCAATTACGGGTAAAAATTGAGTCCTTAGATATTATGGTTATGATAGATTTTGCATTTTTTTACAATTTTCGGAATTATAGTTTCAGCATTTTTTTTCGAATGTCTGGAATTATAGTTTTGAGATTTTTTTACAATTTTCGGAATTATAGTTTCAGCGTTTTTTTTTTTTCAAATTTCTGGAATTATAGTTTTAAGATTTTTTTACAATTTTGAGAGTTATAGTTTCAGGATTTTTTTAGAATTTGTTAAATTATAGTTTGCAGATATTTTTTAAATGTCTGAAATTATAGTTTTAAGATTTTCGAAGAATTTTGGGATGATAATTTTTTTTATTTTCGGAATGATGGTTTTATAGGATTTTTAGGCTTGTCACCAAAAACAATTAATTTTAATAAATACTCCACTCATCAAATAAATGATAAGGTATAATTCTACGGTGCACCATCGTGACTTTATTTTTTGAATTATTCCTTGAGAAAAGCTCTTCGCCATTATATTTTACGATGACAAAATTGCAATTCTACTCAAACAAATCGATTTTTCATTCCATAATCGTGATCGAGTAAAAAAAATCGCGATATTTTTCATGAATTATTCTTTTTTGTTTCAGACAAACGAGCGGACATTTTACAAAAAGTGGACGTTCGTGTTGTCGGAAACGACATGTGTAGAGAATGGTACGAAAGCCAGGGCAAAAAAACGAGGGTTGGCAGGCATCAGATGTGTGCAGGACACGAGTCCGGCGGGCACGACACGTGCTGGGTAAGAGTTGTTGATTCTTTTCGCCTGCTTTTCAACATCGCATTTCCCCATGATTTTTTAAAAATTTTCTTCGCAAAATGCAAAAATAATAATTAAATTGAAATTTCAAATGAGAATTTATCTTAAATATTATATTATTTTATTACTTTTTTTTAAGTATGAAAATGCATATGAAAATTGTTGATAATATTAAATCCATATTAATTCCTTATCCTACAACTGATGATCGGAGCATACGTAAATATTACGGGCGTAGCCCGATCATCGTAGTAAACAAATCGTGCGAAAGGCTCGAAGGTTGCGCGAGCTTGTTTACGTTTTCGGCCCTTCGTTTTCGAGCGTAAATCGTAGGATAAGGAGTTAATCATTCATCATAATACACCGATCCGAACGTATGGAATTCGAGATGGAGGAATTTTCCTGTTGGGCTATTGAAATAGATCACTGACGAAACCTCAGTCAAGCACGTGGTAATATCGTCGATCTTGACGTTCAATTACTATTGAAAGTGGTAAATAAACACTTCTTAACATTAATTTATTATCAAATTAGGTATTTATAAGTTCGAACTTGTACGAAATGAAAATCTTGAAAATCAATCAAATCGAAATCAATCAAGGATGGAAAATCAAATAAAAAAACAAATCAATCAAGGAAGGAAAATCAAATAAAAATCAATCAAATGCAAATCTAAATCAATCGAAGAAGGAAAATCAAAATAAAAATCAGTCAAAAAAGGAATATAATTAACTTCAATAAAATTAATCCAAAAGAATGAATCAATCAAATCAAAGTGAATTATTTTTCTTTTTTGATTGATTTTCTTTCCTCGATTGATTGTCATTTGGATTTAATTTTTCTTCCTTGATTGATATTTATTTTTATTTGATTTTTCGTCTTTGATTCATTTTGATTTCGATTTGATTAATTTTAAACATTTTCACGTTCCACGATTCACGTTTATAATTCTTTCGGATGAACGTTTTGATCACAGGCGGACAGCGGTGGCCCTTTGATGGTCGGGAATACTGTAGTAGGCGATGGTACTATGGTCATAGGAGTGGTATCGTCAGGCGTCGGTTGCGCAAGACCGAGACTTCCGGGTATATACACAAGAATCTCCGAATATATTCCCTGGATCGCACAACAGACACGCTCCAAGATTTAAGACGCCAGCTCACTGATCTACAGTGCAATTCTTGACACAACGAATCCTCCGTAGCACTCCGGCTTCCACAAAGGATCCCGGTGCTCTCTTCCTCCAACCTCCAATCGGATTATTCAACTCGCCGGTTCAATATCTCGGTCAACTTGATCAGCGAAACAACATTTATACACCGCCTGATTAATTCTCGTCGATTTTACATCGTTCGACGATAATGAAATTTAGTGTTATTCTGTTGGCTTCTTGTTGTCCACGGAAATCGTTAGCATGATTTTGTGCCCACCGAATCATGCTGTAGACACACCTTTGACATCGGAAATTCCGATATTAGAGAAAGAATCGTAATTTAAATAGAAATTGAGAAACGATTTAAAAAAATCGATTTTTTAGAAAAATCGATGTTTGGAGATAAATAGAACGTAAACAAATATTCATTTCTGGAAAAATATAAGATTTTAACTGAATAGAAATCCGAAAAAATAGAATTTTCGAAAAGAATAGCTTTTTCGACATAGGATCTTTGATAAAATATAGGATAGTCGAAAAATTCGAACTTTCGATGAAAAATGAAATTCCGTAGAAACATGGGAAATCTCAAAAAGATTGGCATAAAAAAAACTGGAGTTGGAAAAAGATCAAACATTGTACAAAGTAGTTGAAAAACTTAAATTTTCAAAAAAGAACAATCGAATTACGCGCAAATGTTCGCAAAGAACACAGAAGGAAATATTTTATTCCTTCGTCAGTAGGGTACATCGCATTCTAGTCAAGTTTAATTAAATCCAACCGTTAGTTACTTTCTCGTTCGTAATTTGTAAGATTTTCTCTGTTCGTGAGAAAAATCGTTACCGAAAAGTATTACGATATGTATAATTTACTGTATCATTAAATTATGAGCCATCCTCGTCAACTGTACGATTATAAAATAAAATCTTTATGTTTATATACATTCCCAATGCATTTTTTGTACCCGAGCTTTCCTTCGCTTATTTTTAAGGCGGACCTCAAACAAACAAAAACTAGAATAGTTTTCCATTAAAAAAAAAACGCACAAAGCTCACAAACCGCAATTATATGTTTCCAAAAAAATGGTCTCCAATTGCAAAACGAAAACGAAACGTTGCTCGTCGACTCGAAACATTTCGTTTCCCCAAATGTTCTAATTGAACGATCGACCTAACGGCCGATGGGGGTTTCATTGATCGAAGTGCAACCAGAGAGTGATAGCCTCAAGCATCGCGTTAAACCGTCAGGTAAAATTCGTTTCAGCGTTCCGAGTCGACGAGCATGTATACTTTTATCACCTTCGCATCCTCGTATATTAATGGCCAATAAGAAAGACCCATCCCGTACCCAAACAACTCTCATTTCATCGTACGTTTCGTATCAAAGCAGAGCACTAAATTTTTTCTTTCCAATCGGTCAATGTTAGCTTATATGTACAAAATACAGCCACTGGGCGTTTGATTTTTAACAAAAGTTTTACGGTACAATGTCATTATCACCTCTGATTTGCCAATTATTTACGGACCCAGCACCGAATTATTCGTGAGTTGAGAAAATGCAAAGAGCAAGAAAAACCAATATTTACATTTATCAAAATTGAAATAATCGAACTATCGAGATTGCGAACATAACAAAAGACCTATTTAAGCGAGTGATCGAATTTCGCCAATGTAACTGATGTACGTATCGATTATTATGATTATACAAAAATGAAATGATTCATTCAATTGATTAATATACTTATCTATTATTATTAACTTATTTATTTCTATTAACAATGCAATTCTGAGTCACTCGACTTAAGAATCTTATCGGACGTATATTTAATTGTTCATTTAAAGTCGCCTGGCTTTCCGTGGGCGCAATGGGTTCCACGTCACTCTAGTATTGTCAGTTATCGAGACAATTTCCAGGCCTCCCATTTGCAGACCTTTGATGGAGGACTGAAACGACCAATGCGTTGAGATTAATCGAAAGCTCTGCGAGCGCCACTTCGTCCTTGATTCCTCCTTGCTCTTTACTCGCTACTAACCATTCTGCCAGGTCCAAGCCCCCGAACTCGAACCCTCACCGTTTTGAAACCCTGCTCTAGTGCTTTCTGCGAAGAACAAATTTGCATTAAAACTCCTGCCAGTCCCAATTGCTGATTAGAATCCATGAGCTAGAAGTCTGAGCCACTATTCATGGATTTTTGTGATCAACATTTTTTCCTATATCACACGCTGATGATGTTTTTTTCATGTCTATCTTTCCTATAGCTGAGGAAAGAAATTTCACGTACGGAGCTCAGGGAGATAGCTGTTGCCTGGGCTGCGATATTAGTCCCCTTTTTTGCATTCTTGTAACCTTCGATACCGCAAGTTCGTATTATCTTGATTACTCCTGGAACCGAACGTTCAAAATGTTCTCAGTGGAAACAGGTCGACCTTTGTACCGAGTAGGACAGCGCTAGCTATGGAAAACCAACTAATTACGGTCAGACGAGGAAACGAGGATCGAGGAAATGAGGAAACAATGAAACTATGCGAGCGGCCTAAAAATAGCGGATAAATATTTTGCCACTCAGTTGAGATAGAAGGAAAAAGATAATTCGCTGAGAAAAGGAGCCGAAAAAAGAGTGTAAGTATAGCGGAAGGAAGTAACGAAACAATAAGCCGTGCTGGAGAAAAGTGTGAGAGGACGGAGTTCAAAGTGACATTGGTCAATTGTTGCGAACGGAAGACCATTGCCAAAAATGAGAAACCTTCGCAATTTCATCCAAATTGTAATCATATTCATGCTTCGGATATGGAAAAAGCGAGACCCGACAATACTATTGCGTAACAGTAAAATGCCGATTCGGACATGGCCTTCACGTAGAAACTAGAGTCTCTCGTAATTATTTTGTGTTACGGAAATCAGAGATTGCATGATTGTATAAAAACATTGGCTAATAAGCGTCATTCTACTTTCACAGATTCTGGAAATCTACCTACGACGCTTGATCAAATCAGACGGAACAAATTTCAGCGAAAGCTATTTCGAGAGTTGGAGAGACCGATACTACGCATTCCTTGAAAAAATGTAACCGAGGGTGTATGAATGTTATTCTGAACAAATTGTGATCTGACCTTTGTAATCGGTGACGCTGAGAATAGTATTGTTGTGGGAGACCTTGATATTGATGATGGGCAGCTCCTTGAAGGGTATTCCTCTGAAAAGACGATTCGGCGTATTTTCGTCCGGAAACATACTTTCCCTGCAAGTGAAGAATGACAAGAATCTTAATCTACGAATCCGAACAAACCCAACCCCAGCAGCGCGAAAACGGATGTATGAACTATTTCGAGAATTTTGGCAAGATTTTTTGGTACTTTTTCGAGGTTATGTTCTACGTCTTGGTTTTTCGTAGAATGTCCGATTTACTTATTCATTAGAGGTTAATGATGAGAGGGCTCGAAGAAAACGTAAATAATGTGGTTCGTACTTTGTTTTGATGGTGTCTATGTCGATTTGTGTTTCACCCTCGGTACCATCGTCACGCTTCGGCAGCGACTTCTTTGTCCATTCGCGCTCGACATCGTGCCGTAATATTGACGTTGTGTGAAAATTTACGCATGAAAGTCTTAACCTCGAAAGCTCTTGCGATTTGAATGCCGTTTGAACTAGTGGTAGTTTTACAAGTTTGATTAGTGTTCCTAACATGTTTCTATAAGAAATCCGACTGCGTTGAGGAATATACGTTTTATCTAAACCGGTCGACGTTCGTTGAGTAATATTGATGGACGATGTTTTTGGAATGTGCCGAAAAATCGATTCCGCTGCATAATCGATTTTATACTATCGATATCTTTTGTGGGGAACGAACCGATTCTGGATTTTTGTACAGCAATTCGGTCTGTTCGCTGGACAAAATTTTGAGAATTTAAAATGGACAAACATAATAAAACGGGCACAGATTTTAATTAATTTGAAGTCAGTTTTATTGAATATCTTCTATAATCCACCATCTCAATCTGAGCAGCAATTCTATCAATTCTACAAAGATCCTACCATAAATAAAAATTACACCAAAGCGATTATGGATATGTCATATATAGGGATACTCAATGTTTTTCCATTGATAGTAAATGTCGATATTTTCAGTGTCAATTATATATCAAAATGATTACGGATTAAACCTTTTTTCTTCCCGCAAGTCGCGAATTCCGGCGTTGTAGGAATCATCCAATCAGAAACCATTCCGAGCTTCGATCGTATTATTCCAACGGAAAGGTAGATTCTGATTGGTTGGCATATACACACGATACGCCATAGACTCTGTCTATATCTAATAAGAGGTAAGAAGCATGTAGGATTTTGTCCAGAAACGGAACTTTCATGGACATTCAATTCTGTTGTTAATTTCAGTCGAATGTTCATCGACTGCGGGGTTTCTATAAAAATCTACAAAGCTTAAGCTTTAAGGGAAAAAGCAAGCCGAGCACGACTCGCGCAACTTTTAAATTATTCCAATGCTTATTTAGCTGATCAAAGTATACAAACAATATTCCGCTCACTCTATTATCTTATTTTATTAGTTTCGTACGTTTATTTAAATATAACAATAAATATATATTACAACATATTTATCTAGTAAAAAAATATCTACTCGCACCCGTCCCTATGCTATGCCTATGTCTCTAGTGTTCATGGCTGCACTGCTATTTAGTGTCGTCATCGAAACGACATTTCAAAAAACATAAGCTCCCTATCCAGTTGCCAATTTCACTCTCTTGTGTTTTGTAAATAAAAAGATGAATGCAGGAGAAGTATAATTGAACTTGGACCTCCAATCTAGTTTGTTTAATGGAAGGTTTATCACTTTATCAACAACGACGGCATTCCTCGCCACTGAAAATCCCGGAGTTTCTACCTTACCGACCGAGTTCTTCCGACCTCTTGAACTTCAAACCGCCGATGATAAGAGTACCCGCAGCGACAAAAGGAGATATTTTCAGTGTTACACAAGTCGCGGGATGACACGGATACGAAAAACGTCGCCGATTTACCGGTTAATTTCTGAAACGTTTGGTTTTGTGGGAAGAACGAGAAAATACCGTTGCCGCTCTGTTTAAAAACGAACATTTGCCGAAAATTTGAAGTTGGACTTCCAGGACAACGTTGTACGACATTTCGCAAGTTCACACCATTTCAGCATAATTCACGATGTTAACCTCGTTAGCTCTGATCTCGCTCTTCGCGACGGAGGACAGTGCGGACTCGTTTGAGTTAAAAAGAGGTTAGTAGGGTTGTATTAAATATTGAAAGAAGTCGAATTAAATATTTTAAACGTTTATCGTACTTTCGAAAATTGTTATTATTCGTGGTAAAAATCGCAGTTACTGTTATGAGACAGATATTTGTAGGCAGTAAATATGGCGGGCAGCGAAGTTCGACGAACGTAAATCGTGTTGACGCAAAATGCTTCGTGTATTTATTATTTCGATTTGATCCGCCTGATATTGAATTTTGCAAGTATAAGCGTACGACCCACGCGGCAGGAAGGAAAAGCCCGGATTCCATATCTGCCAGAAAGTCAATCTCTCCGGTTCTATCTAGGTCCCTCAAGACATAACATATATATACGATGAGAGATGTAAACGACGGTACTGTATATCCTACAGCACGAGATCTGAATCGTACTTTATTCTCATAACGAAAATAATCAAATCGGAATAATTAAATTTTTCGTAATTTCATTATAAAACGTCGGATGTAAACAGTTTACGAAATATCTGTATACAAGGTGACCCCTCGTTTGAGTTAATCCTTCAAAGAAGCCATTCCGGAAACACCTCGAATTAAATTAAATATCAACAAAATTTAATTGTTTCTGAGGTGTTACGAGTTTACGAGTTTATTTTAGAATTTTTTAGGCTTGTTGGCAAAAACAACGGGAGTTTCGGACATGCACATTTTTCACGTCATCGAATATTCAGGATGGGGTTTTTAAACGAATTATTTGTTTTTTTTTTTTTTTCGTGACAACCTCAAAAGTTTTGCAAACAAAATCACAAAACCACTATAACTCAGTAACTAGCCAATTTAACCGATTTGCATCCGAGCGCGGATTATTCCGCGTTTGGATGCAAATGGATTTAAAGAATGTAAAATTGAAATAAAAATAAAATGTAAAAAAATGTAACAAAAAAGAGTAACCACTAAAACAATACCAAAAACTAATAAATAAAATGTAAAAAAATGTAACAAAAGAAATGTAACCACTAAAATAAAACCACAAATTAAAAAATAACGATATTCGTGGATTAAAAAAAATGTATTATTTCAGGTGAGATTATTTTTTTTATAAACGTCGATAACTCTAACATGCACGTTGCAAATTGTCGAAATAAAAACGTCGAATTGCAATAAAAATAAAAATAAAAACTAAAAAAAAAGAAAGTTAAAACCGAAATAAAAATAAAATGTAAAAAAATGTAACAAAAGAAATGTAACCACTAAAATAAAACCACAAATTAAAAAATAAGGATATTTGCGGATGAAAAAAAACGTATTATGTCAGGCAAGATTTTTTTTTTTTTTTTTTTTTGTTAAACGTCGGTAACTCTTACATGCACGATGCAAATTGTCTAACCATAGGATCGGAGGCTGAACTTATAGTTAGAATATAGTCAACTATAATAGGTAGGTATGCTGAACGTGGTATTTGCCCCGAATAGAAAACTCGATGGTACGTCCGCAAGAACGTATAACGAATATGTGGCTGCTGTTAAAAACGACTTTGACACTACGCGGATATTCTTGAACGTCCGTGGGTAGATTTGACAGGTTCGTGGTTCGTCGCGTGGTTCGAGGGTGAGGGTTTTGATTTCTGTGTGGTTTGGAGATCGTCAAAACCGTAAAGTGTTCAACTTTCGGTTGGATTTACAACCGTGCGATTTCCGATGTCGAACGATTAACGAGAAACGTTAATCAGCCTTTTTAAATTCGTGCTTCCCAATGAGAATTTCGAAGAGTGACAAGTCGATGAATATTCTCGTGTTACGATGAAATCGGAATATTTCCATAAATACTGCATTTTTTTAACAATCTTTATTTTTGAAACTTGACCTTTTTCAGCAAAAAGTTCAACAACAAAAAAACTGTACATTTTTCAGATTCACGATTTCTGTAAATGCTGAATTTTTTACGATGTAAAATTTTTTGAATTTCACCTCATTTGTCAAAAGGTTGATAAATTTTCGAAAAATCGTAAAACCCATCGTAAAGCTCATTGACCACTCAATTCAGACCCCTAATCGGTGGGACTTAATTTGATTGGAATAACCTCTATAATGACCCTTATCAAAGCTCCAAATACCGGTCACCCTGTATAACCTTGATGACCCGCGCAGGGTCACTTGGCACGACTAAACGAAACGCATTATAGCGAAGGGACTTTTCGACTCGACGCGGTCCGTAATCCGAATGGAAGATTTTAGCAGTAACGGGAACCAATTCATTAGACGAGTATTTCTGAGGGACCGCGTCACCCTCTTTAATCGAAACCGCACGAGCGAACTTCCAGGCCTTTTTCGACCTCCAAAATTACGCATCATTTTTCTCATTGACCAGGAGGGTATTTTTTTTGTTTGTTTTTTTTTTTTTCGTGGGAAACCACGGTCTTCACTGGGGGAAACGCTATGTTTTTATCGGTCTCATCTTGAAACCGGCAAACGTAACGGAGCTCGTAAAGCGTAAACCCCTTGCCGAAGTGCGTCGTAATATTCAGTAGTGATTCTATGCCTGATTCGGGTTCACCCGAAACGTGGCTTAAAACGGAAAGTTCGAAACGTACGTTAAAACTCCGTCATCTTTTGATAAGAATTACGTTTACGTAAGCGATAATCTAAAATAATAAATAAATTATATTTAAAAATAATATAAAATAAACGTTATTCTTTGCAAACTGCAAAAACCAACTGATCAACGAATTCCACGGAAGGAACGTATCAAATTTCTAGTAATCCTGTACAAACGGAACAACGTTATCAATTTGACGAACGATTGTCCATAACATAACCTCAAGCAAGTCAAAACCCATGGAAACCCAAACATCCCGAAAATCTCTCCTAGATAAAGCCTGGACAAGCATGATGCGATATGGATACCGAATTCTGTATGATTCGTGGAGCAGTCGAGAGGTTGTTCCGTGGATCATTGGGTATCATTGCTGTTGCAGGAATTGTTCGAACGATTCATGGATATTGATGATAGTACAGGTGATTAACGAATAAATATTTTCACGAGCTATCGAATTATTTCCCCTTAAAACAATAAAAAAAAAACATTGCAAAAAGCGTAACTTCGTACGACCCGGTGTGATACCCGATTAATCGTAATCCTTTAATGAAAGTGGCAAACCGTGTATATTTTTTTTCAACTGCTCGTAAAAAATGTCACTCGCGTTTATCCGCTGGTAATTTCAAAATGGAGTATGTGCGATGTGACATTTCAGTATTGAGACACGAGTCCCCGAAGTCCGGTGTCTTCGAAATAACAATTGGATAGGTATCTATGGTTTTTTAGGTCCGAAGACAGGAGACTGAGTGACGTAAGATGATCATTGGGTAGTTAAAAAGTAAACGGACGGTTATTCAATATTTCTCGATCTAAAATTCAAAAGTGACAGATTTAATACGACAATTTAGATGTATAAATAGTAGGCCGTGAATTCTTTAGTGACATCAGCATTGCAGGCCAGCATCATCACTCGCTCATCTTGATCCCTGCTCTTTCTTGCACATCATTTTTAACCCCTCTGTCCATCCATTCGACTCTTTTCGCACTCTACCCTCCTTTTAGTCATTTCCCCTCTCTGTCCATCTGTTGTCTGCCTCCCCGTTTCTCATCCCCCTGGGCATCAAATCCCTTCCTCTGTCACTTTCCCCCTTCCCGCTCGATTTAACCCTCCATTTCTCTCTCCCCTCTTTCTCTTTGATCTCTCCCTCCCTTTCTTTCTATCCTATTAATCCCCTTCTCTTTCAATTCGTTCCTTATCTTTTTCCCCCTCTTTTTACTTTTCCCTCTCACTCTGTCCATTCGTCCTCTTCATTCGTTCTCTATTTTTTCTTTCTTTGTTCCCTCCCCGCCCAATTCCCCTTTGTTCTTTACTTTTCCCTCCCTGCCTGTCCATCCGTCCTCCTCCGCTTTTCTCTTTTCTTCCCCCACTTTATCTCGTTTTCTCGTACCGTCCCCCTCCATTTTCCTCCCTTCTTTTCTTCCTTCACCCTCCTAACTCTCGTCCCTTCGTACTGTTTCTCTCCTCTTTCCTCCCTACTCGTCTTTCACTCCCCTCTTTACCTTTTCCCATCCTACCATTCCCCTCTCCCTTCTTCTACTTCACGTCCCTCTCTCCCTATTTCCTTCTCTTTCTCACCCCTTCCCTTAATTTCTCTTTCTCCCTCTCTGCGTCACTCCGTCCCTCCCCTTCTCTGTCTCTCTCTCTCTCTCTCTCTCTCTCTCTTGCCTCTTCGTTTCCGTTTCTCTCTTCATTTCACCCCTTTCCATTTGCTTCTCGCACTCCCTCTCCCCTGTCCATCCCCTCTTTCTCCTTCCCCGTCCCGATTTCTCCACTACGTTTTCGCGGTTACGTGCTCGATCTTTCTTTACGACCCAGAGAGCCCGAGGAACGCGTATACCTGAAGCTCCCGCTTCTCTTCGTGAATTCCCGGGATCAATGCGTCGGTGCGCCAAAACGCCTGCGCCAGCCATCCCGCGATTTCGACCCCTCGTTTCGTTCGGTGTGTCGGGCGGGTTCGTCGCCTCTTCCGTACTACGTTACACTCGTATACCGACACTCACGAGGACAGAAAAGTTTCAGCCGTTTCATATCCATGTAACATCGTTTATGAGCACACCTGGATACTTCGAGGACGGTACTTCAAATGTCCTCGAACGAATCGTTTACTTCAAGGAAGTACCCATAACCTAGGAATATGCTTGAATTCGTAGTTACGTTATTTCGAGGACTCTGTACCTCGCGTGATTTTATACAGGGTGACTCGAGCGGTGAAGTTCAAATATAAAATTTTGACGCTTGATATTTAGGATTATCAAAACTGCCGGTATTTATTGACGCCGTTGATCATTTTTTGTTTGTTTGTTTAATGTTCAAATTCGATGTCAATCGAAAATAACGAAACAAATTCATACAAAAATTAATCCGTCTAAGGTAAATGAATCTAAACTGATCAAAATGAATACTAATTGAGCCAGCTAGCCAGATATAAGTCGATGCCTCATATTGAGAAATTTCCTGATGAGTCCTATGTATCGTCATTGAAAATATTTATTGAAATAAACACGTTCGCTCACTCCTCTCAACAACAATGATTATTGTACCGGATTTCATAAATGTTCAACATAGTCCGAGTAAACAACAATTATTTAGGTGGTACTTAGCTGTGCCTCAATTAGTAATCATCAAAACAAAAAAGCACATCGAAAACCTCGTCGCGTTCGTTACGAAAGTAACGATAAAAAAAGGTTTGAAAAATCGCAATAAACGTAATCCCTCAAAAGCTAACTAATCGTTGAAAATCCGAGTGATTTGGAAACCCCCGATAGGAGGTATTGAAAAACGAGTATTCGCGGGTTACTTTTATCGCCACCCTATAAATGGGGACATTGGTAGGTTATTACGAGGACGGTACCCAAAATGATCGTTGAATGTAGGGGCAGTAGCGCGTTTGACGCGTACAGCCCAGAGGAAAGCGAGGGAGCCCTCGTGGAAAGCCACCCAGCGTCACCCACATCGAAGGAACCGCGCGGTAGCGCCGTCGGCGCCGATCGCCACGCAGCTCCCTCTACCGGAGCGTCAACGTTCCTCCCTTCCCCTCGAACCCTCACCCAAATCCCCCTCGCACCCCCAGGCGCTCCCTTCGCACCCCCGGAACTCCCCTTTACCGTCCAATTCCTACTAACGCGTACATCGCTACGGGCTGATCCGCAGAAACTACCCCAACGCGCCTGTGCAGGGGTGGCGGCGCCGAGGCGCAAGAAAAAGTCCGCGATCCTCTCTAGGGTCTCGAAGGGCTGGTGCCCACGATCGCCTGACCTTATACACGTATTCAAAGCCGCGACTATTTTGCCATCTCCCTTCGCTTTAAACAACAACAACAACAATAAAAACAACTATAAGAATAACGATAATAACAACAACAACGAGCTATCGACGAGTTCCTTCCAAAAGCTTCGTTGCCCCGACTAAACCCCGGATTGTCCCAATTTTCCCTTCTTTTTTTTCGGTTCCTTTCTTTCTCCCTTTTTTTCATTTATTTTTCCTCGTCCTCGAAAGTAACACTCGGAAGGTTGCTTCGATTATTCGGAACGTGATTTTTCGTTGACACTCGGCCGTTAACTGGATTGACCGGAAGATCCGCACACTTTCGCGCCCAGTCCCCTCCCCCCCCCCCTCACCCAAGTGGTTATCACTCGTGCTCGGTCAGACTTTCCTGAAGGACCAGGGATTATTCCTCGCTCATATTTTCGTCTAGCCCGTGTTATGGAGGCTTCGTAAACGTAGTCGAACTGAACACAGCTAACCGGATACTCGTTCCTGTATTATGCGTCTCGACCAGGATGCCAAGAGGGAGATACTCCGATTTTGGAACGTTTGTGCTTCGGTTTGAAACAATCAGTGTTGTGGCACTCTCGCTGGGATAGAAACAAGAACTTTCCGAGGGAAAGCGATTTCCTCGGGAGGGGAAAATCGTGATTGTTGTTGTGCGTGAGTGTTATTATTATTATTTTTTTTTATTCGAGGTGACATTTTTTATATATTTTTCGTTTGCCGACGCTCTACAAATTCTTATTTAATTTTATTATTTATTATTTTTTAAAGAATTATTATTGTTATATTATTATTCAGTTAGATACATTATTATTTATTTATTATTCTATGTGCATATTGATTTTTATTTTTTATTGTTCATTTATTACGGACCATTTTTTTTTATTTTTTAAATATCGAAATGTAATAATCCCTTTAGAGATTATTGTTTTTTAATTCGTGGCAAAGTGTCAAAAGTGCTTCGGGGTTATTGCGTTTATTTCTTCGGTTTTTTTTCCCTGTTGATTTATACCTTTACCTCCAGGCCACTCGACACCTACTCGTTTTTAATTAACGTGTTTGATTACGTGCAAACGGTTGTTCCAGTTTCGCATTTTATCATTATCAACCTTTTTTTATTTTGCTCTTTCTCGGTAACGAGATAACTCGTGCATATATTCTCCGTTGCAACGATACTTCCTACACATTTGGGTCGGATACGGCGTCGTTCTTAATTACAGGTTGGAAAGAGAGTAGGAAAGAAAAGTGGCCGGACCTCGAGAGTGGAAAGTGCTGCTGGGTGGATCATGTGTCGATTTTAGAAAACCTCGACCCTCAAGGTCCAACGTTATGTACTTTAAACCGTATACGTGAAAAAGAAAAGAAATTTAAAAACACATCGTACGAAATTTGGAATTTGGTGGTGCGAACGAAAAAATACACTCGAAAAAAAAAAGTAATAATAATCAGTGCTGTTAATATAAATTCTGGACGTCTGCAGCTCGACGAATTGCCGTTTTTCGTCACGCGCCCTGAAAGTGAGTACGAACTTTATATTAATTATTATTTTTGAAAATGAATTTTAATTTTTGTAACATCGCTTTTGGAAAGGCAATTGTTAGTGGAATTATTATCGTCGAATTTATTCGCTTATATTTATACGTTTTTATTTATTGAAAATTCGTATTTAATTGAATTATCAAATTTATGGTGTACTTGCTACTTGTTATTTATCTCTCCCAATTTACTCGCAAATCTGGAATAATTTAAGAATCCACCATAAAATATATTTATCTGGGCAACAATTTAATTGATGGTGGAACAGGTTTTTAATTCGTTAGGATAAAAATTAAAATTATGTAGTCGAAAGATAAATTTTTAAAAGATACGATGATTTCATATTTATTGAATGAAATAATTAATGTTCACAGTTGTTGAATCAATTTGAATGACAATAAATATGGAATTTAATGGCTAATCAAAATAATGAAAATAATATAGGTATAAATTAATTAAAATAAAAGGTATCGATAAAGTTCTGGAAGATGAGTAGATTAAAATAATTTCTATCTTATATCTCGATCTGATTTTTTAGAAACTAATTCATACAGGAATAAATTGTTAACTGAATAGATTAGAAACTAAAATTAAATTCACGTACAATTATTTTTCGAAAGGAACATTTATTTGATATTTATAAAATAAAATAATTAATATTAATAGTTATTTAATGAATTTCAATGGGAGTAAATTTGTTATTTAATTGACAATAAAATTAACCTAAGTAGTACATCTCGTTTCAATTATTCTTTTTCGTTTTCATTTTCCCACTTACGTCAGTTTTAGATCGGTCGTTAAATTTCGTTATCAATAATGATTATCGCAAAAATGAGAAGAGGATATATATTATGAGTGCCAGTAATTGCAATAACAAGGCATCGATAGTGAAGGTGTGCACCGTCCAAGTGTAATGTTTCTCGTAATTACGGTATAATTCTGCATTTGAATTCGTCCTCGAAATTATTAACCCATATCCGCAGAAAATTAGCCATTCGACAGAGAAAATAAAATTTATCTCTATGAAGCGCTTGGCATTCTACCAAGCCCGATTCATATTTATCGTACACCGGTGAGATGTTCGCGAAATTATAATAGATTGAAGTTACGTATGCAATCCGTGCGCTGCTTTCATTCTTCTTTTGTATTATTGGTATTATTTTCTAATTACTTTGTTTATTAACATCTTTATATAAAACATTGGAAATAAAAATGTGCGGTAATTATTGTACGCAATAAAGATTATAGTTTATAAAAAGTTATAAAAAGTAACGTATAATCTTTTATAAATGTGTATTTAAAAAAATATATATAACTTACATTGTTAAATAATAAATCATATTTATTATTAAATATAATTATTTAATAATAAATTATATTTATTATGTAATGTTAATTTATATATGTTTCTGTCTATTATTCGTGTAATATAAAGTTTCATATTATTTATAAATTTCTGCAACTTTTATGTTTCCATAATACTAAAAAATGAATTTTCTCAACTTTTAATAATAAAGATCAAGTAAACCGCGCAAAATTTATCGACGTTGAATAATTACGGAAATAATAATATTTATTTTATAGTATATTTGAAAAAATAAACAACGTCATTGATTTTAAAAAATAATTATTATTATCGTGTGCAGAGGAGATATCTGTATAATTTGATTTACAATTGTAATGAAATTTCTGTGACTTTTTAAATTTACTTCGAATTGCCAATAATTGCCAATATTACCAATAATAATAAAATTAGTACTATTGCTAATAATAACGATATCATCATCAAATTTTCTATCTTCATAATAATTATTGCTGCCATCATTATCATTTTTTTAAATTATTGCTCAGTGAGGAATTTGATCGAGAAAAAAAACATAACGTTTTACAGGGGTCGTTACTTTTTCGAATTATTTTTCAAAATGTCAACACGAAAACCTTGTGTCCTTCCCTCAAATCATGTATTCGATTTTTTTGAGATAATATAGATTCCAATATTTCCGGGACAATTTTGAAAAACACATGAATAGTTTTTATCAATATAACGATCGCGTGATCGATTATCAATGTACGAAGTTTTATCGAACTATACACAAATGCAAATTGATTAAATAAATTTGCAAATTGTTAACATTTTATTGATCGCGTTAAAAAATTGTGTCAACAAATCCTTATTTTTATCAATTACAATATCATCATCTCGGAATTTCGAATTCTCGAAAATTCAAAAATTTTTGGTCGCATGCTGGCAACGTTTCGACTCGATTTTCATACCTGCATCAACGATTTAATCTCATAAAATACTGTCTTCCAATTATTCGCATCTTTTTTCGTTGCTTCAATTTCAAAATTCATACTTTTTTATAAAAACAACAAAAAAATTGTCAACCAAACGGCTGTTGCTAGTAGGTGAATTTAAGCACGAGTTGCATTTGTATGAACGAAAAAAAAAGAAAATTTTAATGTCGATTATGCCAGAACGATATCGTACATTGATCGTAGGAACTGGTTGACCTCGAGTCTATGTCGAGGGTAAAATGGCGGACAAGCAGAGGGGTTGGTTCGAATAAGAGAGCCCAGAGGGATGTCGTAGTCACCAGAGGGTATTTTTTTTTATTTTGTTTTACTTATTGGATGCTCCGAGCGTCCAATGATATTAATATATATATATATATTTATATATATTTCGTACATTTCAATTATGTTCAGTATAGGGGTCATACGAAATCCGATGGCAGAGTTCATCCTCTCCGCTGATTGTCAGCGTTCTTTTCTCCTTATCATCCTCGTTATCGTGCTCCTCCGATATGCCACCTTTCACATGGGATTTTATGTGAAAATGATAAACGACAAATCCAATTGCTGTATAGAAAAAAATTTAAAAAATGGTCTTTTAAAAAAGTACACATGAGAAAACTGGAATCAAGATTATTGAATTTTTTAAATACTAAATACGTTTTATTTACCTTGGCATCGATTCTGAAAACTAATTGTCTCGATTATTCAACAATCATTGAAGTATTACTAAAAAATAAATCCAGTAACCCTTAAATAAGAAACGTCGATTAAATTGTATACGATTATGTCACGTTGGATAATTACGAAAATAATATTATTTATTTAATTTCATGATTTAAAAAAACAATGGTATTTTTTAAAAAAGAGACAACAATAATTATTCCGTGCAGAGTAGATAGATGTTTAATTTGATTTATCATTTACAATTATTGTTTTATTACTGTGACCTTTTAATTGTACTTGTACTATTACTGATTCTGCTTTTTGCTTAATAATCTCTTATTTTAGCTTCTAAAATAGGCAATTTTCTCAAATCTTCGAAATGTCTAAAATTAAAGATTTCAAATTTAATATAAATATGATATTTATATCAAATTTATAAATGATAAAATATATATATATTTTTATATACATATATTTATTCATTTACAATAACGAAATATTTATTTCTTGAATAATATATACTTGAATAAATAAAGAAATATATATATATATATATACATATATATTTATCTATTTATATCGATTGAAAAATTTTCTATTTTCGAAAATGGTTAATAAATAAAAAATATTCTTTCGCAGAAGTAAGGATGCTTGGATTATACTATTACTTGATTTAAAAAAAGAACATGGCGTTTTGAAGTCTATATTTGGGGGTGACGAACGAGGATATTATACTTTCACTTGAGGCGAGTTCTTTCGGCAGCCCTATTTTCCAACCCTAAACGGAAACCCTCGGTTCTGTACGCGAGGCAAGTTAAACCATCACAAGGAAGAACGCTGGAAGGGACGGTGGTTCGTGACTGCGTTAATTTTACGAGGGTCCAACCTTTCCCTTGTATCTATCAGGCTGACCCGAGGGATATTTTTAACCTTTTTTTGCTTGCCTTGTTCTTTTCGTTATTTCGTCGGTGTTCCGCCATTCGCTCGTCCGGAAGTATCACACCGTAACAATCGTTAACCTCTTGACGATAGAGAGGTTAGATGCAGACGGTACTGAGTCCTGTTTAGCTCAGCCTTTCTCAGATCAAAAGCCAAGTTCCACGTCTATGATGCTGCAACTTTGGAGATTCCGAACAAGCTCTCCAATTAAGCCCAGTTTGACCCTCGCCTTTCCTAGTTTTCTTAGTTTTAAAGCTTCCCAAGTTTCCTATTATTACACTGGATAACAAAGAAAAAGTATCCGTTGACTTTGTATTTTAATAAATAATTTATATTTTCATTCGTCACATCGAGCGATAAAGAAAATATTAAATATTTATTTATTGAGCATAGAGTTCGTTTTTGACTTTGTAAATATATGTTGGTTAATTAATTTTGAAGATTTCGGTAGGTTGTCATCGATTACGAAATTCGAGTCCTTTCAATCGACGTACAGAATCGATATTTATTTACTGTTAAACATTTTGTTTTTTCGTTGTTCTTTGTTATGAATTATTTCACGCTAGAAGTTTATTGTTAATTATTATTTGTATTTTATAAACGTCATTCGAATACGATTTTATAATGGTTTTTTCTGGTGGTTTTTGCGACTCTCAGTACCATCTGGGATCTAAATTGACCACCAGCTAGGAACCGACTTGACCAGCCAGCTATGAAACTCCAAAGTGGCCGACTTTACCAACTTTAGTGTTTCTTTTCATTCTCAGTCCCATCTGGAACCCAAATTGACCCCCAGTTAGGAACCAACTTGACCAGCCAGGTATGAAACTCTAAAGTGGGTGACTTTACCAACTTTAGCGTTTCCTCCCGTTCTCGAGAGAATCTGGAACTCAATTTGACCAGCCAGCTATTAATCATTTGATAGATGATAGCTTATGTAATTCATGTAACCTGATCCGGTCATTCGCGATCATGATGGACGAGCCGAGTATTCGTACTCGTCAAGTGGCATTTTTACTGCGACACAGACACGTCAGGATAAGTGAAATCCTAGTTGGCATTGGATAAACAATGTTTGGATAACAGAACATTAAAGATATTTCTTTAATAAATTGAACTTCAGTCATCACTCAGTTCGTACGTGTTCGAGTGGGCTAAGTTGAAGTCAGTGATCGGTACGAGTTCAGACAGCCTACCAAAATTCCTTATCACTGCTCATTAAGGGTCTAGGCTTTTATCACCAACAAAAAATACCTGATATCAAAAATAACGCAGATTTTTCGTTGCCCAGAAGCATCAAGCTTCATCTGACGTATCATAGCCACGAAAAAAGGCAGAAACATTTTATCAGGATCTTACCAGTCTTTATACGAGGGTTCAACACACTCAGACAGGCGAGTAAAACCCACTAAGCCACGAAAGTACCACTGTTCTTTTTTAATACTCGTGAACTGTCGTATCCTGGCAGACGACTATGTTTTATGATTTCACATGATAAATCTGGCATCTCCACACCAGTCAGACGTGTTCTTTCTTCATTCGTGTCACTCCATCGATCATTCCCCAGAAGAAAGGAAAAAACCCAGAATTTCAATGCGATATTGTTTTCAGGTTGGTACAGACTTTCTCGTACGAAATTAATGTACAAAAGAAGGAGGCTAGTTCCAGAAGCCCTCACGTACTCTGGAATTGATAAATCCGATGGAAATTCCATTGGTGGCATCAATCAAAGAAATCTTTCGAAAGTGTGACGTCTTCTGTCCACAATCAAATTTATCCAGCGGTTTCAGAGGTTGATTGATCGAAATCTATTGAAAAATCATCAATATACTTGAATAATTAAGTAACTAGAATTCTTTATGGAATAATTATACATGAATTATTTAAAAAATGTTCACTGAATAATTTGAAGTTATAAAAATATGAATTTAACAGCATCGTAATCGTCGTATATTTGGAAAATATATAGTAAATATTCAAGATCGCGATTTATTGGACTGAGTATCAAATAAATAAATTTCGTCGTCGTGTTTGTACAGTTATTTCATAAAATGGTAAAAAAAATTACTTTAACGATGAGTCAATCAGGGATCATTGGAAAACTCAACAGATATTGAGCTTTAGGGTAATTGTTGATAATAATAAGTTTTAACGGACGAAACCTCAGTCCGACTCATGCCAATATCGTCGAAATTGATTTCAATCATTATCGAAAGTGAAAAACGTTTTAAAAGGATAAATTGATTAATAAATTGGCTTAGCAAGGCTAAACATTTGCGACAAGATCTAGACTTGTAAATTCATCATTCCTTCAGTTTGGATTCACTTTTCCCCCGAGATTATGCGAATTTTGAGCATGTATTGTTTTTTTAAAGATTTGTTTTTGGAAACAAGTCTGGATATTTCTAAAAAAATCGTAGGACTGTCGTGACTGTACTGAACTCATCGTCAGTACTGAATTTTTATCCCCGATTGATTGGACTTCATTTGATGCAAATGTCCTCTGGAATGACCTCTTTTCAGGAATAAATCGAATTACCGATCACCCTGTATATACAATGAGAGAAAAAGAGGAGGTAATATATATTTCTCTCGTTCTCGTCTCTTCCTCGTTTTCTGTTACCTTTGCTCTCGACGTCAGGTCGATTTCGGTTGGCCGATATCTCGGCGACGGCAAAAATCTCTTCGAAATTTTCACGATTAGAGTGCCGGGGATTCGCGGGTTTACTTTACATTTGGATGAGATATCAAGGATTAGATACATTAACATTTTTTTTATCCTTAGTAAGTAATTTGTTTTTTATTATTTTTTAATCCGGTACGTAAAGAAGACAGGTAATTGTTATTTGATGTATAGAACGAATATTTATTTATTAATATATAAATTCAACAAAAAAAATGGTTTTTGGTTGAGATGTGTTATTAATTATTTGGTATTAGTAATTTATTAGAATTTTCATTTTACATAAATGGATTTCAAAAGGGAAATTAAATTCTTTATTGTTCAATTCTTATTTGCAATAAACATTTAACCCTAAATAAATAAAATTAATTGAGAAGCGAAATTATTTTACTTCTTAATGAAATTAATAAAACTTTCTCAATTATATTCAAATTTATTTGAGAAAATCATTAATTTTTTAAAAATCTGATATATCGATTTCGTTTCTACATAAAAGTTCACATTTCTAACTGTTCAGTATTTAAAGGTATCCCCTTTTTTTACATGTCTGAATTTCGGAGCAGATTGATCGTCGCGGAAATATCTTGAGGCTGGAAATCGAAATTTCAAGATTTTCTTCTACCTCGGTTTTCACTATCGGGTTATCTTATCTACATTTTATTACCTGGTTATCGATCGGATTATCTACCCTCTCGTCTGCTAGATGGTAGTCGGATAATTTATTCCGCATTATTTTTCCATCCCTCGATATTCATCGGATTACATCGACCCAGTCCTCCATTAAATGTTCATCCGGGTTATTTTACCGTTTGCCTTACATTTATTGAGGCAACTTATTCGAAATGTTCTTTCCTTTGCTCCTTGGTCATTGATCGTCCAACTTACCTCTGATTTTGGATTTTGAAATCTGTATAAATGTTGAGAGTTATTATTTTGTTTATTATAATTACAAAATAATGTAATTATTTTATTTTTAATTGTAATAGAAAAATAATGTATTATCTTTTTGAAAATTGTGTTTATCAAAACAATATTCTTAATACTTTTTCTTAATTATAATTAAAAAATCAGTCCTTATTTTTGAGAATTATGATTTAAAACGATTTTTTTTATAGAAAATGTTGTTTGCGATCATTAATTTTTTAAGAAGGAATAGACGATTCTCGAAACATTTTTCCAATAAACAAAAATCTAATTTCCGGGATCAGGATCGAACTTTTTTTTAAATTCCTCACGAGCTGACTTGTTGATTGCATTTTGAAGTCAGTTTCCGTTTGGCATTTTTGTTCAGACGTCTGTCTGGATTGTAGCCAATGTGTGGAGTCCCCGCATTCCTTTCCTTCACGTATATGTCGCCGTTTAGGATTATTGATAATTTAGGAATGAAACAAGCACATTATCTATTGCTTGTACGTTTTCATTCTTATCTTAATTTTTTTATCTCATCCTCAAATAATCTTATAATTGTAAGGTTGATGTATTTATTTATATTATAATTATTATATATTATTATTGATTAATAATCATTTAATTATTATATATTATTTATTTTTTTATATTGTTTGTCATTGTTTATTATATGTTTATAGACACTATATTTAGTTTTAGTGACCATAAAAACCCATACTAAGTCTGGTCCGACCTATCGAACAAAAGTTGTTTTTTGCATCATCGTGTGATTAATAAATTTTAAAGAAGCATACATTTTTCAAATATTTTCAAGTATTCATTTAAACTTTGAGTAATCTTATAACCAAACATCGATTTCACAGTAAAATGTTATTTTATTTTTAATTTGGACTCAAAGAGCAAACATTTCAGTTTGGTTAATCATCAAATATATACTCACGAAAATCCAATTGACGAGGCCATGAGATTTAACATTGAATCATTGATTACCAATATTGAGTTTATCGCGGTTTTAATATTTATGGTTCAACAGTATCGATTATACGTGATCTTTGTTTTATTCAACATCCTGCGAGTATGACATTTTTTAAATGCGTGGTGCACCGTTTCCGGCAGACCAAAATAAATCTTCAATTTTTTATCGATTATTCTCCCTCGCACTTTACACTACTTTCTTATATCCAATTCTCACATGTACAAGTTTTCATGCTCCATTGTTTTTCTATTTTTTCAATTATCGGTAATTTCCGAAAAAATATAAATTTTTGTACATTTTTAATATTTTATTTATAAAGTATGGTATCACAAATAAACTTTGTGATTTTCTGCATCCCTTAATAATTGAACTTAACCTGAAAGTTGGCAAAGCGGTCACCGCTCCGAGTATTCGTCATGATTTTTTTTATTTTTATTCTGATAAACCAACCAACGACTGGCCCAATTAGTTTTCTCTGTTGTTTTGTTCAATGTCTGAGCTAAAAAATTCATTCACGTCATACGAATGGGTGATCCCTTGCTAAAAAATAGACTGTTTTATGAAGTAGAGTAGTAAAGCCTTTAGAATCGTTAATCATAGCTTGTTACGACGTAACTAGGTGGCATCTTCCTCTGTCCCTCTCTCACTGACTACCTTCTCACTCTGTACGTGAAATCGATTTTCTACGAGGCGTTTCAATCGACGCCCTTCGGAATCGGCTCATCGCTGACCGAGATATCACCACGTACATATATACGTGTATACGGGGTGACTGAAAACGTGAAGTATAAATATTAAATTTCGCTGTTTAATAATGAATTTCCAACTTCTCCGTATTCTTATTCAATTATTTTTCATAATTGACGATATAGACTTTTTGATAATTTTTTTTCTTCATCATTTTCGCTTATCATCGTTTTTGATATATTTTTTTTTATCAGGGACGTTTTTGGACATTTATTTTTTATTGTAATTAACTGCTACAATGTTAAATGCCATGTTGAAAAATACAACGTATTTAGGCCTTGTGAAAACCGACTGAAATTTATTCGAAAGTTCGATAATCGTTTTTTGAGAGCAGCAGTTAAGGAATTTGAAGTTGAAATGAAAAAAAAATATAAATATTTAGAATTAAATAAATAAACATTTAAATTAGATTTTTATATTTATTTTGAATATATTTTATTTCAAACATTTTTAATATTAATACAAATATTTAAAATGGCGCCAATAAATAAGATTGATTTAGACATCCTGGGATATAAGGTGGTTAAATATTATTTTTTTGACGTCTTTTCTCTCGCCACCCTGTATACATATATACGTGAGTATTCACCTGTTCATGCGAGTATATAGATACAAGTGCTGAAATACACGTTGCCCTATAAATGGAGATTCACCGATGGATACTCTATGAATATCAGCACCCACATGTATGCGGAGACATGGACTATGTATCGCTATACCAGAATGCCCCAGGCAGAATACTCACAATGCTATGTTTTTTTTATCTCTCTTAGTCATTTTTTTCCTCGTTTGTATGGTCCAATCAACAATCTGGGGGTGCTACCGTTCTGCATCGTCCGTATATCGAGGTATATCGCAGCGCAGTGCATTTTTTCTATCTATTTCTTGTTGTTTTTTTTTTTTTTTCGTTCAGTTGGAAATTCCATGATTTTTATCGCACGATTCAAGTGTGGATTTTGTGCTCCGTTTCTCGTATCGTGGACGCACTGGACACGCAACATACACCTGGCGTAACCAACTTTCAAATAGTAACGTTTTTTTTTTTCGAGCGACCGGAAATCAACAAAATTGCAGTCGATATCAAAGCCGTTATTTGATTTTCCACGACACTAAATACTGTCATTGGGCTATTGGAAGTGCAGTCGCGAGTGAAGTTACAAAAATACAATTTTTTAGATTGGTTTCGTCAATGAAGAGCTGAAATTTGAAAATTTTCATATCCATTATTTTTTCGAAGTAGGGCTAATAAAAAAAGCTTGGTCAATTGACAAAAAGAACAATTAATTAAAATTTTGAACGGATGTAACTAATTTTTCGTTCATTCAGAATTCTTGACTTTTTCAAATTCACTTTTTAAGCTGACACACATAACGACGCAATTATCGGTAAACTTCATTGATTTCAGTAGAGATTTTAGTTATTTTCGAAGCGGCATTGACTCAGCAGAATTTTTGATACGTGTCACGATAAGATGACTGATATTCTTGGATAAGTGGATTATCCATTACACAAATTAGTCCGTGCTTACGTTGAACCAGTGCAACTATAGGGAATATAGAAATCCTGTGAAAATGACAATGCACCTTTATACAAATAGTAGTTACGAACTACGACTTCGCTGGCGCGAGCAGTTTGTAGTTTTAGGGGAAATTTAGAGGAAGACGCGGGGTAAGATTGAAACAAAAGTGTAGTTTGTAAACGGTGTGTGCAGCCTCAGCGCTTCCGTTGGAGTTCGATGGGGTCGTGGGGAAGTGATTCAGCGTAAAAGTATCAACCCTAGCGGAAGAACAGGTCCAAAGTTACGAAACACAGATTTTTGTACTGAACCGTTGAATTTTTCGTAAAGTTTACTATAGTTTTGGATCATTCGAGTCGCTGATATTCATGAGAGATGAGTAAGTAAAGATAATGAAAGATCTAGTTGTTTATATGCTGAAAACCGTTTGTCAGAAATGTTCAAGGTTATCAGATGATTCGTCGTTGAATCGCTGGCCGTCTAATGGAGCAAGATGAATACAAGCTAGGTGGGCAAGAGGAGTATGTTTTCGTTTTGTCTTCCTCCTTGTTTCTGATTTTAAAGATGGTTGGAACATACGAAAAAACGAAGCAAATGAAGACAGTTGGAAAAGAACAGTACGAAGAGGGCTATGAATGGCGTGATAGAGAAAATAATAAGGAAAGAGCTACTAATCACTTTTGTACCATGATGACCCTAACCCTCTTCCATTTTGCCATGGATATCGGCTAAAATGGGAACAATGGAGGTTTAATTAAAAAATACATATTTGTTTGTTAACCATAAAACCGTACAGTATTCCTACGGAACAAAGAACCTACACAGGAGTCACGTACACCCCAATATGTCAAATCAACACTGCTAACGAACCGTCTGTCGTAGCGAGTTCTTTTTTTCTCATTCGAAAGCTAAAAAACTGAAAAATCGAATAGGATACGTGAAAATAACTTACTATGAATTTTTCCCCGCGGAAAATACGATTGTATTAAGCATGACAAATGATTCCTGGATTTCTCACTAAAAAACGTGGGGTTTGTTGTATCCTCGTTTATGGTCCTTGGGTTAACTATTTCTAGATAATCCTAGAACTATATAGGTTCCAGTGTTAATTAGATATAACTAGCTAGTAACTAAGGGTAAAATATTACAATTACCCCATACGTAGGATTCCTAGAAACATTGAAAGGTAAGACCCTGGAGTTCCATGATGCATGTATCCATTTCTAGTTGACCATTACAGTTCTAGAGTTCTGAGCTTTCTATTTTTAGTTAACCTTAGATACACAAAGTTCTGGGCTTTCGATTTCTAATTAACCATAGGGTTCTAGGGTTTTACTGCGTCTGTTTCTATTACCAGTTAACCCTAGGACCCAACGGTTTTAAGGGTCATATTCCTATTCCTAGACACTTCTAAGACCCGCAAATAATCAAATAAGGTTTAGGGCCATAGGGTTATAAATGTTTCAACAAATTTTCAATTATAAATATACACATATACATGAATCAGTCAACTAGCAATTAAAAAAAAACGGAGCGACGTTTATCAGTCTTAAAATTTAATTGAAAAATCAGCTTTTTGATTCGATCTAATTTTAAAAAATGACAAGCGATAATCGATTTGAACGAAAAAGGTCAGTTGGCTGATTAATATATATACTATTGAATAAATATATTTTTTTTTATTAATATATATACATATATATATTTTTATTGATTTATTTGAACATAACCCAGCCTCCTCACTCTCTTTCTTCTCTTTTGAGACCACTTTGCTGTGACAGCTATAGCCAGAAAACTTGCTTATTTCTACGATCGTGCGAGGTGGCATTTTTGAAGCCTTGACAATTGAGGCGCTTAATTCACAGCATCCTTTTATGTAGAACGTGTTTTTTTTTTTTGTTTGTTTTATAACCCAGTCATATACGTGATGTACGTTTCGTGAAAACGGTACACAGGTGATGTATATATATAGATAACTATTGCGTCACATCGGGCCGCATTGGGTCACAGCACCGCGTGCTTGTCCTCGACCGTATCTCCGCGCGAGGGAATATATTGGCCGCGCGTTCTATTTCTTCAAAAGCTCCCCTGATTTTTACATTCGAGAACCACTTTCCGGAGTATGTCCAGAGGCAATTTTTATCCTTCTCTTTTTTTTTTCTTTCTTCATTTTCCCTTTAACACACAAATCGGTCTATCCCTCATAATCTTGTCTCGCTTCCTTTCCATCAAAGAAATTTCACGCTCCGATCGATCACTCGTATCTCTCGGACCGCGAGATATTAAAAGAGAAATTCAAAATGGCCCCCGAATCCGGTAAAGAATTGTTTATTTCTTTAGATCGATGAACTGCTATTGGGGGGATGGAACTTCGAAGGAAATTATTCAGACATGAAAGTGCAAAGGTTTTTAAAGAAAGATCGACGATGGTCGAACTATTGATGTGGGTGATATTAAAAGTTTAGTTAAAAAGCGTTTAATTAATAAACCAACTCATCAGAACGAAAAGTGTATTAATTGAATCGTAATACGAAATTAGATTTGCCTGTTGATTGAAATAATTATGTTTGGTTCATTTATTCATATAATTAAATCGACCTTGACCGACCGATTGATTTAACAAAGGTTGATATGTTAATTAAATCAATAGACCGAACTTCAAAGATCAAAATGGACAACATAACGTATCAATCTATTGAAAACTATCAGTACGTTCGTGATTCCAACATTTGTTATCTCTCAACCCCTTGAGCTCGATTTTCATCCCTGGTTTTCCCAATCGGTACAACATCAAGATACCACTGTACATCCATTGTTTCGTGTATGTTTGATTCTGGCAATCTTGAATACGAGTAATTCAACGAGATCAAGCAATGGCAATCGTCCGGATAATACACAGTTTGCTACCCTCGTCTCTCTTTCTCCCTTTCATCCCTCGCCCAACCCCATCGCCCTCTTTCTTCTCCTCTCGATTCATCCCTTACCTCAATCTTGCTATTCGGTATACCCAAGAACTTTATTTCCCCGAGGATCACTTCGTGAGTTTATCGTTCGAGGTTTACGTCGAGGTATTCTTCCGTCTAGGTATATTCCCTTTGCCAAATCTGTATCCCCCCACCCTCCACCCTTTTCCTCCAACCCTTGTTTGTTTTTTCCCTTTTTAACAAACTTCCACGCTTGTCCCATCCCTCGAAGGGCCTCCACGGCCCTTCGTCTACATCTTTCGTATTCTTTGCACTCCGGCGTCAGGTTCGAATTCTTCCACACCCCGAATAAAACAGACCAGAGTTCCGGCACGTGTGAGGGGTGCTTCTGTCCCTTCGAAGTATCAAGGGCTCCCCTCCAATACGACCTTGTTTTCAGAAAGCTTTTCAAACAGAAATTACAAAAAGTCTTCAAATATAGCGAATACTGTGAGGTGAGGTGACTGTTTGTGAAATACTTTTGTTTGAAATTAGAACAAAGTAAATATGTACGAAGACCGAGTTAAATAAATCCTGTGTACCACCTACGAAATATAGGTAAAGTTGGCAAACAGTAACTAACCGCGACATCCCAATTCCCAAAGCTCAACCGTGGAGATTCAAAATTTGAAAAAGTAAAACAAGTTTTGTTTGTTCGTTTCAATTGATTTAATTAATTTTCTATATCTGAAAGATATACGGATAATCTGTGAATCAACTGGGCGGTAGGACCAAGATTGATGGCCCTTTAACGTTGCATCCATAAAAAAAGAAAAAAGAGGGAAAAGAAAGGGCGGGGCCTCGTAAGTACATGCCAATGAAACGCTACTGTTATTACTAATAAATTTTATGTTACTTATTTAATAAGTACCTTTTTTCATTTAATTGTTATTAATTTATATTATTATTATTTTTATTATATTTATTTCTAATATTTATAATAAGTATATTATACTTAATATACCTACATATGAGTTAAATATAACACTTGTATCATGTGCTATTATATTGTATTATAATTGCATTATGAGATAACATAATATTATGCATAGTAATTATAAATGTCATATTTATTAGGTAAATTAAGATAATTAATTTATATGACAATAAAATGATTTAAGTATATTAATTACGACTGACATATATATCAAACAGATTTGAAATATTTATTTAATTAAATTTATTAAATATTAAATAAAACATATTTATTAAATAGATTTATTATATACATATTTATTAAATAAATCAACTGAATTATCATTTATATAAAATAAACATGATATCAATATTTTTCTAAATCGTAATTAGTCCTAAAAAATTCATATTTTTCATCAACCCTGATTTTTGGAGGCTTCAAAGTGGCGCAAAGCAAAAAAAATCACGTATCGCACAACCCCATCTGGTTTCGTTATAACAAATGATGCGTACAAGCTGCATTATTGGATTGGCATAACCTGCGTTGCGCCCCCCTTTCCAATGGCCTTCCTCCAGCTCGGCCAGTGAGTGAGTTTTCATCAGTGGTTGTATTTGTGCATCAGCGTGTGTGCCTGCATTCGTGAGGTTATGCATTTAGAAGGGAACGTGCGTGACGCTTAGTGCAAGATGTCTATATACGCATGAGAAAGCTCGCGTGCACCATTCAAGCACAGTCAGGAGAAGCTTGCGACCCACTAAAGTGCTCAGGAGAAATTGAAAGAGATAGGAGTAATAGCTGGCACGCCGTAAGGCGAGAAGGGGTTTAAGGGAGGTTAAGGGGGTCACCTGCGTTAAGCAGTGTACAAACGGAAAGCACGTTTTGCGCGGCAACGAAGAGACAGCTTCTTTTATGCTCGTCGCTAAATTCTGAATTAAACTTTTTCAAAAGCTTTTCGCCTTTTTCGATTATTTACGTTTGGATTCACGTGCGTTTGATTAACACAGGAAATCACTGAAATTCTCGTTTCAGAAATGTACATATATTTTTATGACACACTCGTTTTATTACGTGCATAATAATTTTTTTACTCTTGAATTGAGGAATGTTGATAAAGAAAAAAATGCACAAATGCTGATAAAGAAGAAAAAGGCGAAATTTTTATAAGAAAAAAAATCAGATATGCGGAATGTCATTGTAAACTAATTAGGAACAAAATGGATTGTGACAAATTACCAAAACTCAGGGATTTTGCATGTCGGGTACTGATAACTGATACCGAACACTTCTAAAACAGTATTTTGAAAATATTTTTGTCACTCCAATATTGTGATCTCTCGAAAATAAGGTTAATTAAAACAAATATTAATTCAAGGAATAAATAAAAGCACTGATCAATCGTCCAAACACTTATTTTTATGTTCATAAAAAAAGTCGCTTGTCAAATTTCCCAACAAAAAAGGACTAACCATAGCAATTATAAATCGTTTTATGAAATCGATAAATTAAACGATGGCTAAGATAATAAAAACCGCAAGTAAATCGTGAAATAGAGATCAATGTATCAAAATTAAAGTCAATTTTTTTGTACATAAAAAAAAAACGTGTTCGCCTTTCCGAAAAATATATTTTTCGAAAAAACGCGTTTGAAGTTTATCTCGAGTGTTCAGTGTTTTCCTGGTATCCAAATTTTGATGATTTTCCAGTTGTAGCAATAAAACGGTAATCGGATTATTCAAAGTTAACGGTGTTTGGGTTCGTTCAGCGAGCGCCCACTCGCGTTTATGCACGTAAGATAAACAATCGTGATAACGATCGATAAAGAACGATCGGCGAGGTTTGGACGTACCCCGAGACACTTGCGTAAAAATGTTATTGTAGTTCACGATTTGTAGGCAAGAGGTCGCTTTATCGCTCGTTTTTCTTTATCGCCAATGGAAATATAGAAGCCTCGAGAATTTTATTCGAGCGAAGTATAAACACGCGAAGAAGATAAACCGAATAACTGCGGGGTCCGGCGAAGCTTTTATCGTCGGAATAACGCTTTTGTGTGGGAGTTCAAACGCGTTCCAAGATGAGAGGTAAGGGCCGCCTAAGATTTCGTCTATTTATCGACCACAGGCTTCGTACGGATCGCTCGATTTTCCCCCATTGGTGGGGAGACCGGATGTGAGATCTTAAGTTTCTCCGGGCCGATAAACCTTATTTATCCTGTCGTTTTATTGAATCTTGCATTTCTGAAGGATCCGGTCTACGATATGATTGACGTCATGAATATTTCCGGAGCTGGGGTGACACTTCCGTCCATTTAATATTCGATAATTCTTTCTTTGTCACTTACTAGATGGGGGAACTGGACGTTAAACGAATTCATGAAAGGAAGACCATTTCCAATACCGTTTTCTTTCAGGCCTGAAACTAGATTTTTTTTTCAAGGTGTAAACAAATGAAGGTCAAGTCTAAATTACCTCCAAAGCTTTCAAAGTCATTTACCATCCGCTCCCTAACCGTCTTCGAAAAATGCCGGACGAACGGTGCGAACAAACCAACAAATGACGTCTTTAAATATTCCACTGTCGTGAAAACCAAACTGGCGCTACTAGTTTTTCCAAAATTCTGCTGTCCGGAATTACCAGCTGTATTCCAAATATCCCTCTTTTTTACAGATTTAAGTCGTAGCTAAAACGTACTAAAAAACATAAAAAAATCATTAAGAACAAAATACAAACAATTGAAACAGTCAATTTATTATATAACGAAAAAGTATTATGTAAAAAAAAAAGAACAAAAAGAAAAAAGTGGAATACAGGCAGTACGAATAAATCTTTTAACCAGTATAGAAAGTACACCAATGATTTTTATCAGCGAGAGCAACGACTATCGATTATTCCGATACACTTAATCGACCGTGCTAAATTAAGGTGCCCTTATCAAAATTTCCGCGAACTCCCGGGGAGCTCTTGGTTCACGAATTCTGAAGATTTTCTCGCATTCGCGATTTTCGGTCATCCGGGTTGATGCTGGCGCGGATTTGTCGGCTCACGGGGCGCTCGATTTTACATTTGAACAAAAGAAAGATCGCGAAAGGATGGGTGGGGGAAAAGGACGAAACGGAGATACCCGAGACCGCACCAATGCCATTTATTATATAACCCATTTTCCAGATATGATTTTTGGACCCAGGATTTACTGGATATCTCGTGGAACTTCCCCCCCCCCCCCCCCCCATCCACGCCTTTTTTTCCACACGCACACGCACAGACATAAAAATAAGTGTTCCCGTATATACGACGATACAGAACAAAGGAAATGAGCTGATCCAAAGTACGAGACCCCAAAGGTAAGAAAGAAAGCAGCTTGCGAAGAATAACAACGGAATCGAGAAACTTGGACTCACGAGGGTTCGAGCAGCGGTGGAACGAATTGCGAAAGGAAAAAGGTGGCGGGGGGGGGGCGGTTTAGGAGGAATACCGTCGTTCATTTGAAGAGGTCGTAAAAGGAACAGAAGCAAAAAGGCCGACAGGTTGGCAGGTTTTGACTCCACTTGGTGGCGTTTACAGGCAAGCGCAAAATCGATCAGCTCGAAACTCCTCGCCAAACTCAATTAAGAATTTATAAGGCGCTAGTCAAAATGTATATATACATATTGGTTGTGGCTGCAGAGGCTAAAGAACCGAAACGTCAAACTCATTGTATTAATCGGCCACTGGTAAACGAAAGACCCTGACCCGTATCGCTTTTCGTCAAATCCATCACGCATTTCTTTTTTTTATTCGATATTTTATACAGGACACGTGGTAATTCGACCTGTTCGATTGAAAGTGGTCCCTCTAAAGGCCAGTTGAATCAAATTGCGACCCATCAACTGTGGGCCAAAAGAGTTACTGAGTTTTTATGGTTTTACGATTTTTTGCAGGAATTTGACGGGTTTGATGTTATAAAATGCGGATAATTGTTGTTGAAGATTGAAGTAAATCAAAAAAATATTTGAAGATGATAAATATAAAATATAAATGACAATAAAATGTCATTATTATTAATTTATTGTATGATAAAAGAATATAATTAAATATAATTAAATAAACATATAAGAGAATGGCTCTTAAAATTATAGCAAATAAAAAAAAAAACAATTTTACAGTAAATAAGGATGAATATAAAAGATGATTGTAGAATTTTTTTGAGAACTGGAGTTTTATCTCGTTTGGTTCAGAATTGACTCGTGTTGTCACCTCAATTTTGTACCCATCATTCTATTAAAGTCTCATTACTGATACGAGTACTCGAGACGAACGAATGTGCGACTAAACTGCAAGAGCAATAAAAAAAAAGGAAATGCGAAATGCACTCTAATTCGATTTGATACGTTGGAAACACGAATGAAAAAGAGGAAAAAGAAGGTCTGGTTTTTAGTATTATGAAGGGAGAGAGAAAAGAAGAAAAAAAGGACCGCAAGGTAGACAGAGGAAACTAATATATATCATTACTTTTATCGTCCGAGTATCCCCGCACGGAAATCCATGAAATGATCCTCCCTACAGATTGTCAGATTAACGATCGAGAAACATGCGATCTAGGCATACTGCGAAACGCCAGGGCATACGATTCATACGAATGAAATGCCTCAAAGTTCCAACTTTCCGAGACTATGTCCATCGTTTTTGCAATCACGAATCGCGTACTCGCGTTCACTCTGTATCTGTGCATCGCGAGTCCCACCAGCATAAAGGATATACATCATTTGACGCGCTAAATCCGCCGGTAACTCAGCTGGCTTCAAAAGCATGGAAAACATTCATTTTGATCTTCATTTTTTGGTAATTTCATGACGTATTGGTTTGGTGAAGGTTCTTTTTTTTGTTTGAAGAATCGCCTGCCAAGTAACCGTATCAAAATTCCGCAATCGCGTTCACGCGAAATATTGTAGGTACATTGTTACTAGAAGTCGAAGATACATTTTCAAACAAACCCAAATTTTCAAAGCGCTTTTGTGCTCGTGTTTTCAAAGATAGGGGGTTGGACGTTGAATAACTTTAGCCGTATTTTGTTATTCCACAAATCTTTTGTTTGAAACATTTTCCGATCGGACTGTTAGATTTCAAGATTTAGTGATTTTTGTATTTTCGGGGTTTGGATTTTGATTCTTCAAATTGTCTTCGTAGCTTTGTTTTTGAAAATAGGAGGTTGGACCTTGAATACATTTATGCGTATTTCATTATTCCAAAGAACTTTTGTTTCAAGGATTTTGCGATGAGGTTATTATTTATCGAGATATAGCAGTTTTTATACTTTTAATACATATTTTTTGAGGTTAGGAAGTGTCAAGGAACGAAATTTCATTGGTTACGGTCAGTATAGAACTATGTAGCGTACTTTAAAAAAATGTGTTAATTTGCGAAGAAGTTTTGGGTTTTTAAAGATTTTACTGGTTTATTACACGCATACGTCAAGGCATCATGGGATTTCGCAAGAGCACTTCGCGGATAATCCTCTGTTTCGTGTCAGTCCTCTATACTTCTGCAAACACCGTTGCCTGGATAGTCCTAGCTGTTAATAGGACTTGAAGTGAAGCGGAGACAGGGAGGGTACGATATACTGAAGATGAAACATGATCGATAATTGAATCATTTCATTAACTCCTAATCTCGTGCTAAAGCGTGAGGGTAAGGCTAAGGGGGTCCAAAGACCCTCACTCGAAACTTCGAAACTTGAAACTTTCCCAAAGTTCCATCACGGTCCATGTTGCTTCGCCAGTACGCTCTGTGAACTCGGTATTTTCGGTGAAAATTCTAGGCTTCGATATTCAGGTTTTGTTTTATTTATTTGTCTAAAATTCGGACAGCCAACGGGAAAGGAGGAAAGGGGCGGTTGGATTGGGAACTTTTGTGTATAGGGAAACTCGTATCGAGACGAGGTTGACGAGTGATGTGAAACGAAAGTTTGGCTAATAAGCACTGAATACACGTACAGTACTTAAGTTTGGATTCGATGAGGGTTGAAGGGATTCGGTGTAAAAGTATTACAAAATATATTAATTAGAAAATATTAATAAAGCTAATATTAATTGAAACTGAATAATTAGTTATAATTAATCTTCAATAAACAAACCCAAACAACATCGATTCCTGTATTGAAACATCGGATTTTTTGTGAAGTTTACTATACCTTCGGTTCATTCGAGTTTCTGATATTGATGAGAGACGGGTAAATCAAGATAATGAAAGTACTAGTTTTTTATATAGTAAAAAACGTTTGTCAGAAATGTTCAAGGTTATTGGGTAATTTATGCTTGAATCGATGATCGTCTAATCAGGTAAGGTGAATACAAAGGAGTTGTTTTCTTCTTGTCCCGTCTTGCCAATTTTATGTCCTTGTGTGTTACGTGATCGTTGAATGACCTTTCTGTTATTAGGATTGATAGCTACCTACGTATAGGTTCCTTCGTGTTTCTTTCAGATTTAAAAGATTGTTTGAATATACGAAACGAAGGAAAAGAGGAAAGTGGGATAAAAGCAGCAGGAAAAAGGCTAGAAATAGCGTATTAGGGAAAAAGATAAACTATTGTTCTGGTGTTAGACAATTTTTATGGAGCAAAAAACGTATATTTAAAAATGAAAATTTGTAATTTAATCCTCATTTTTTTTGTATTCATTAATTTGTTTAACATTTATAATTAATCTTCATTTTACTGTAACGCTTATCGCATTGTTTAAATGAAAAATCGATAAGAATATTAATTAATTTAATATAATTAAGTGAACCGATTAATATATAACCATTTATGATTGGAGTTCCTCTATTAGTGTGACTATGGATTTTCATCTACGTGTAGGTAGTTATTCGGAGAAACAGACGTGGAGTTTCTTGGAGGCAGAATGGTAGCGAGTAATTGGGTTTGTTTGCCGAGATTTACGTGTACGAGAGGGGTACAAGTATTGGCAAATTAGGTTCGTCGCACCGATCCTGATATGCGCTGAAGTACGACGTTTCAACATCGAACAAAGGATACCGAAAATTTAGGTGTGTGACGTAACTAACACGTAACTGTGATACCGATAGACTTCAACTGTGAGTACAATGCGATGGAAATCAACGACACTTTCGTTTCCAATTTCAACAATTTTCATTATCGTCTCGTACTAGTTTTCTGTTTCTGTACAGAAGTGCAAGGGATTTCTTAAAATTGTCGAGGACGTGAAAAGATTTTTTAAAAATTAAATAAAAATAACAATACTGTGTACAATTATTATGAAAATACAATTGGATCCCTTGGATTCAATTATTTCTACAAATGAGAGGGGTGTAATTAATTTTACCTCATGATGAAAAGATACGGGGCCATCAAATGGGATCGAAAAAATATTTGGGTATTTGTGAATGCATAAGTGATAAACGATGTTTTTAATTGCGAAAAAAAAGCATTTTTTTCAAAAACAGTGAAGAGTGATACATTTTTTAGGAAAAAAAATGATTCTTTTTAATCAATTAAGAGTGATATATTATTTTTCAAAAAATCGGCTTTTCAAAATGAATTAAGGATGATACATTTAAAAAAAAAAATGAATTTTTCACTCGTAACACTGATTTGAAAAAGAAAAATATATTTGAAATTACATTTTTAAAACGAATAAACGAGAGAAATTGTCTGTTGCTTAAAAATTTAGCCATACAGTTATACGTTGAATAAAAATTAAATCTAGAATTATAGATACCTAATTGATACGTATAGAATCAAAACGACACGATTGTACTGTTAGAATATTGATTTCGAGCGTTACACTCCTTGATATGAGCGGATTGTGTCGTACGCTCGTAGAATATTGCAAAATTAATCTCAATACTTTAGCCATGGCGTTCGGCTTACAAGTCGTTGACGATCGATCCGTTATAGCCGTTTCGACTACATCGTAGTCCCGTCAGTTTGACGTGGACATTATTCATCGAACGACATATTGAGAGGTACGAAATAATCTTATGCGCATCAACTATGCATAAACAATTCAATAGCCTTCAATGGCTTATCTTCGAAGCGTTTGGCAGATTGGTAAAAATTCTGATTTAGCAGTAACGTTGATACGTCAATCACGCCCTTTTTTCCGTTTCTGCTTTTGACCAGTGATAGCAATACGCAGGTTATGACCATCGATGTGATTCAGCTTCGTGCAATTTGACGTTTGAATCTTGCTGCGAAATATTCGTTGGGTCGGATAACTTTTGATGGAATAATCGATATATAATCATTTTGATGAATCCGACAGCTGTTTTTATAACGAAAAGACATTTCGATGAAGTACGAAAGGTTAACTTTTGAACCCAGCAAGTAAATAAATAAAGAAAGTTGGGAACGTATTTCTGATTATCCAATAACCCTCTTTAGATCTAGATCAGTAAATTAACCCAAAACAAAAATCCGTTAGGATTGAATCGGTGAATTAAAAAATTCGATATCTCGAAAAATATTGCGAATAACCAAAAATCCTTTTAAGAGTTTCTTTGGAGTATTAAAAGCAAGGTCCGTGCAAAATTTTAGTTCGAACCGAGGTATAGGAGGATATTGAATGAGTAGATAAAGTTTGGAACTATAATTGGAATCCTTCATAGGCTATCAGACCTACGACGAGTAGGTAATCAGACGTTACCATTGTCCATTCATAAGGTACCCGTAACCTAAATAATCAAAGGAGTCTCGGTCGACTCAAATGTTGACGAGCGACCGATTAATTTATCTTGCAAATAGGTCACCTATATGAGACAATCAATATGCCCGTCGCGCTCCCTGGGAAGTGAATCAGTCTATCAATTATCTCTTTATTAGTTAGCGAAGTTTTAAGATCTTGGTCTTTTACGGCCCAATCATTTTCAATCTCGCATCTAATTTCCAAGTGACATCGTAACGAGCCAAAGTGTGAATCACTCTTGCGGAACTTAATTGCCAAGCGTTTGAAGAATTCTTCGTGTATTGGAAAATGAGGATGTATAATCGTGCCAAAGGGGAATGAAAAGATCGTCAGCCGGATGGAAGCTGACAAAGAAAGGGATGAAAAAAAGTAGTGCAAAGTACAGAAGTACGGAAGTGACGCTGTAAGCCGTCATCAATGAAAAAAAAAAAAAAACCCTCCGGAAGTACGTACAGGTACATAGGGACATCGAGGTTGCGCGAAAAGTGATCCATCATTGCGGACTCAGCGGTACGTCAGACTTGACGCGACGACCCGTTTGCAATCCACGGCCACACATGACCAGCCTTGTTCCCTCCACTTTCTCACTCATCTATCGCCATTAATGAGCAAGCCAACGTCAATCAACTATCGGTTTGGTTATGTTGCGTCACTAGTCCACGACTATTGCGCTAAGTCCCCTCCCCCATCAGGCTAAAAGCCCGTGGACTTCGTCATCATGTACGATCCCGCGTCGTACTTTTTTCGATCCATCATGGAGAAGATCCGGGCTCGAAATAACCTCAATGTTTCAACCACTTTTGACTCTAGGATGAAAGAAAAACACCAGAGTAGTCCATTGCTAATTCTCACATTGCGAAATCAATTGCATTTTGTTTTTTTTGTGGAGTTTAGTCGTGGGAAGTCTTGATGGCACGAGTAATTTAAATACTATTTATGAATTACAGAAAATCGGAATATATTTTATGTATATGTCACTTTTCTGACAGTTAATGTAATTTGCATCAATCCTTAGAAATGTCAATTTTAGCTAATCACATAACGATATTTTGTTGGTCGAATTTTTGTCGTTCAGCCTTATTTTTATCCTGTTTATACTATTATTAACATTATTATTAAATTAGTAATGGTAACGAATAACTAATTTAATAATAATATCGAATTACCTATTTTTTAGATTTACATTAATCTTTAGCCTAATAGTTCATTCAATGATAACATTGAATTTAGTATTGAAAATAGTTAGCTATTTTTAATATTAAATTAAATATCGTATTAGCATGATATTCTTATAGTTATTTAATATTATTATTATTAAATTACCTACACCTATGTACGACACGATCAAGTTATATAAATTCAAGATTCCCCCATTATGAACTAATTAAATTACTAACGACAATTATCAAACACTAAGGTACATCGATGCCAATTAAAGTGTTGATAATTAATGAAACAGTATTTAAAAAAAAATGGTAAATACGAGAAAATAAATACTTGTCTCCCCTTCTGGAAAATCGCCTGGCTGTACTAGCTAACTTACAGAGCTGTTATCAGGCATGCGTTGTAGGCCTGAGACCGATGGCGTCACGTAAAAACGAAAAGGCTCCCAAACCCCTCCTCCCTTTCGTAGAACATTGTCGTCTCCTGCAAAACCATGTTTACTCGTTCTTGCGATCTATACAGGGAGTACCGATACCGCAATCACGTAATGTTGAGGCTTGCCGCGCAACCGATTCGGCAGGGGTTTGTATTCGGCAAAGGGATACGAGGGTCATAAGAGGCGGGGACAATCTACGACGACAATGCTGAGTTTGGGTCGATCGCCTCCTCGTTCTGTGTAACAGAGTAGCGAATTTCGGGAAACCGCGAGGCCCCCGTCAACTGAGAAACAGTGTCACGTGATCATACCTCCGTACTGTAGGTAAACAAACGCGAAAGCCCCAACCTTCCGCGCATCACGATATTCCATTTATCGAGTTGTCTGGGTATAGATATTTCGATGAAAAATTACTGTCGTTCAATCCTTCTATTGGGAATGACGCTTTTGACTTTTTTGTTTTAATTTTCGCAGTCTCGTATCGTGAAAACTGGATTTATGCATTGTATAAATTTTCAGTCGACACTGATAAATATGGTAATATGGAAGATAAATAAAAATGCGATTATGAACGAAAAGAATAAATACATTTATGAATATCGAAAGTAAACGGAAAAAATAAATAAATATGTAAATATAAAAAATAATTAAATCCAATAATCTATGGATGTAAAATAAAATATTCAGCTATTAGTCAATGTGAAAACATAAATTACAATAAAAAATGAACAATAACTTTGGATACGTAAGCTTTTATATTAATCATTTGTGTTTTATTGATTTATTTAATTGTTGTCTTATTGAATAATCTCAGCATTTTAAAAATTAAGAAAATATCAAATGGAAAAAATAATAGAAAAAAATTTAATACAGATAAATACAAATGAAAAAACAATTTAATTTGAAAAATGTAAACGTATAAACTACAAGAGTATACTGCAAATGTTGTGCAAGGTCTGGTCACATTGAAAAAAAGTGGGTGAAGGTTTTCGACTCTCAAACTCGAAACAATAAAGTTGCTTAGTCAGGTGGCTGGTCTTGTATACTTTTCTGATAAATAGACCATTTTGCACCATTCTTCTTTCTTTAGCCTTAGATCTTTGCGCCTCTCATCACTCGCGTGAAAATTTAAATATCCTTTCCACATTGAATATTAACGATACCCACCTCAACTCTCTTTCCTTATCTGTAAGCTCTTGATTTTCTAACAAAAGAATTCGCACAATAGCCTCGAGCTTCATTCGCGTTTTGAAGGACCAGCGCAAAATCACCGACAAGGAAAGGTCTTGAGATGTACCCCTCCAATTTTCATGAAATTTTGCATGATTTAAAAGTAGGTCAAAACAATTAATACATATTTTTTTTTATGCTCGTTCGAGGTTTAATCTTTAATTTAATCTTAAATTATTACATTAATTTAAGATCAATAACATAAATTATTACAGAATTTTTCATTGAATAATTCAATAGTTATTAGTATATGAGTTCAATTGGTTTATGTATAGCATGAATGCATAATTCACTTCATTTATAAATATATGAATATAACGAATCGCTCCAACTTCTAAAAATATTATATCGTCAAGATTAAAAATAGTGAAATATTTGTTATTAAATTTGGAAATTAATTAAATTTCTAAATTTAATTTAAAATACAATATTTAAAATAGATTCGCATTAGAAATTGCATTTTGTAAAATAGGCATGTTCGATGCCTTCATTGGATTGGAATGTAAATTTAAAATATAAATAAAGCATAGAAGTGTAGCAGATATGTACTGATAGTAAATTGCCCTAGTCATGTTCCACCTCCGAGGTTGCGTTTCTATTAATGATTCATTGAAATCGATTCGGAAATTCTCGAGTTATAAGCACGCAAATGTGCAAGCATACGGTCTCTCTGAAAGTACTATTCTTCAGCCGACTAAAGTTCATATTAGGTTAATCGAGAAAGGTGTGGCAGATTTCCAGTTCCAGATTTCCAGTTATGTTCCCTTATCGATATAATATTAATATATTAATTATTTAATATATAAATATAACATATAGATTATAATATACTATATATTTAATATATTCATTCATCAATACAATTCTAATAATCTCCCTGCAGTTGACTGTTAATGAATTCTGTTTCTACATTTTTTTTTCTATACGACACATTTTAGCAGTGGTTTGAAATTTTGAAAATCCGATTTCGCATCAGATTGGAATGCCCTGATTTTAAAAAAATGGTGAACTGCTCGTTTTCATCAAAACGAAACGACTGTCCAAATTGACATCCGCCATTTTGTAATTATAAAAAATCTAGTATCAGACTCGACTTGAGCAACCTCAATATCACTGTCATTATGGTATAAACGTAACGAGTTCACATTTCGACACAAAAGTGGCAGGAAAATCTCATTTCCGTGGCACGTTTATTTTCACGCCACTGAGGGGTTCAAGCGATACGAAAAAACAAAAAAACTGGTCGCCTGCATTCTCAAATTCGAAAGTTCGGTATTGCAGTATTCCTGGCAGAGGATTAAATTACACTTATTAATAGAACAGCCAAGAAACGAGGTGCTCGAGTTTAGTTGAGTTTTACGAACGGTTACGAGAGAATCGTTGAACAGGTAGTGGATCTCATACATCCTGGTGGTGTAGTCGAAGAGTCTGGATGTTTGCCAAGAATTCCAGCGACCCATTTTTGCTTGAGAAAACCGTCGAAAGATGTTGTTTCCTTATTTATTTTATTATTTTTATTTTATTTTTTCCTTTCGGGTGTAACAAAGGATTCCGAAGAACGAGAATAGACATGGGCCAGACAAAACGCTGGTGAAAAGTGGATGAGAAAGTGCGGATCGGCCCGCCACTGGGAATAACGATTTATCGGATGTAACTTTCTCTCTCTCTCTTGCTCGGATGAATTCTTTCAGCTCAGTGTTGGATACGAAAAGGGTCGTGGATCTTCGTAGAGTCCGATAAAGGTATTTATCTGTTTTTGCGATATGAGGGGTCTCAGGGTCGTTAAATAGCTCCGGCCCACTACCTTATTCGCATCGGCACCCCGATATAATATATTCTCCATCATAACCAACCCCCGGTTCACTGGGCATCAACTGAACCGTACATTTCCACGATCGTTACGCGCGTAAAAAAAAAACAACAATAACAGAAAAAACACTGTAGCGACGAAAGTTTCGACGAACCTAACCTTTGGTTGGTCCAAAACGATGGAAAAGTCTTACAGATTGGCATTCGCTACGCTGGGATAAGCTGGTACATATCTGTTAAAAAGTTACGCGCCAATAGCGTTAAATGTAATCGTAACGCATAAATTTGAGTCACCGAACATCTGGGCGGCTCTTTTCGGAACATCGTTGACTTAATTTCAAGATAAACGATTCAATCGTTTTGTCACCAATGTTGGAGTTTACGTTTGGGAGCCGATCCATTATTTAGGTTGGGAGTGGCTGATGACTGGTTAAGTTTAGGTCAGGAATGGTTAAGTTTAGATTAGGAGTATCCGATGACTGGTCAATGGTAACGTTTCATTTCTAGACGTACGATTGCTTTTGAAAGATTCCAATTTTAGTTCGAAACTTTATCTATTCACTCGTTTAGCGCCCCCGTTCCTTCTTCGATCTAGCTGAAATTTTGAACAGACCTTCCTTTTAATACTCCAAGTGAATCCCTCAAAGGATTTTCCTTGATGAGACATAGTTTTTGAAATATCGAATTTCGAATGTTTTTTATTTTGCTGCGCTCCTACTGATGTGAACAAAACTCAAACAAACCTAAATAAACCACTACGAGCTCTGCCATCGACTTCATTACCCGGGCCATATACGCTTTACATAGGGAACGGCGGTCACAGAGTTAGCCGGAATGGAATCGTTGCTCGTTTGACTGCTAATGGCTACCTGGCTGTTTATTCGTCCAGCAATTGCTTTGGCGTTATATGCCTATCGGGGTTATATTCCAATTCAATATACTGTTCGGTTTGAGGAAGATCGCCTTTACACCAAGTTCAAATAAAAATTAACGAATACGCGTTTCAATTTGGGCGTTTGATATTTTGTTGATGGAATATAATGGATATTAGGAAGTCGATAACACTAAAGTGAAATCGCCGTTGCCTAGGGCTTCGTGGATATTTAATTTAATGAGGGAAAATCAACCCTGAAGGGATCCACCGTTTAACGGAAGAATATTTACTCTCTTTCCAATGGTGACACAATAGAAAATCAGTGGAGGAATTTAAAGTCGAAAAAGTGCCGAGTTTCCGGCGCAACTGGGAATCACGCGATTGCACCTGCATAAAACGGTATATGACGACAAATTGGAGTAAAGTACACGAACTAAGGTGAACTTTGGGCAAGACAACAGTAAAGATGTGTTGAAATAAAATGGTATATACTAGTTCAACAAATTAAAAGAACAGAAGATTTCTTATATTCTTTTTACTGTTTTTAAAAGCGCAGTATGTATGCGAATAATGGTCATATGGAAATAAAAAAAAAAGAATTCTGAAGCTTCAAGTTTCTAAATCTGAAAAATTTTGGCAAAATAGCTACGATTATCATGCAATTATAATAAATACCACGAAACAATTTTTTTTAATATTTACGGTTTCTTTTTTATCAGTCCAGAAGCTCGGAAAAATATATTTCATTTAAACGAATGCACCGGTCAATTAGCTAGTTCGTTCAGCTTCAAAGTACATTTTTATTGGTGTTTCCACGTCAACATTTGGCTGAGATATCCAACGTTGAATGGAAAAGCATCCTCCTGTCTTTGATCATCGATATCTCAGCGCCCAAGAATCGCAAACGGAGTTAAAGGCCAGCAATTGAATGCTTGAATAAATTTCGTACAAGATCTTTTCATTCGTTTCTTAGAATATTTTTTCCAATTAAATCTTCATTTTTATATAAGTGGTAAAATCTTAATTTCCATATGAGGAGTAAAATGATCATTTTCCTTAAGAGTAAAATAAAAAAAAGTATTTTGGGTATGCTGATAGAAAAATGCCCGATTAGACGGTCATCGATTAAACGACAAATCACCCAATACCCTACAACATTTCCGGCAAACGGTTTTCACTGTACGAACAACTAGTACTCTTATTGTCTTTGCTTGCCCATCTATCATCAATACCATCAACTGGAATGAATGCAAACGAAAGTAAACTTTACAAAAAAATTCTATTTGGTACAAAAGTCGATGTTCTTTTGTAACCTTACCTAACGGTTGATACTTTAACACTGAATCGCTTCCCGGTGACACCACCAATCTCCAATCGAAGCGCGGGTGCGCTGATTACTGACCAGACTTTCTTTTCATTTTACACCAATATCCCTAAACCTGGAAGCTGGAAAAGTGTACTTGATCCGATTTAATACCCCGCAATGTCCTGATAAAAGAAATGCCTCGTATCAGCACCAGATTCTGCATAAAACGCGTTTCGAATTTTACGGATTTGAGATAAGTCGTAAACCCTCCTATGATATCCTACATTAGGTAACATTCCGTTCTCCACGAGAACTGGACAGCCTTCCTGTTGTGCACGCTTTGCGTGTATGTTCTACCAGCAGTTAACGCTGTAACTACAACATATGGACTCCACCTAAGGTGGATAATGCGCAACCCTCATTTAGTGCGTGTACATAATGGAGTCGGCGATGTTCTCGGAGGATACCGTACTGCATTAGTGCTTGTACGGTGCAACTGGTCTACCTGGTACTTCGTGCTGCCGTTCACTTGGCACACGTCACTTAAAGGCCGTAACCAGTGAATGCACGTGTATTTTCGAGGCCACGCGACGAAACCTACACGTGTGTACACAACGACTTTGTTTGGGTTGGTGTTGATACTGTACGGTGTCGAAAAAAAATCTACGATTGAACGCGACGGAGTACAACGATGAGCCAATGAATGAAGCCCCTTGGAAGCCCCTTGGGTAAGTTGAGTCCGGAGGAGAAAAAAGTTGAGCGGTCGGTATAAAAAAGTTCGGCTCATCGTAGACGGATCGCATTAGTTACAATCTACTGCGCCTCGTTTCGCGGTACGTTTTTTTTTTTTTGCGAGAAAAACAACAAAAAATTCAATTGAACGCCCCTAAATGCAAAAGTAAATAAAAACGAAATACGTAAACTTGCCGAGCGGATAAGTATTCTCTTGACATGAGGATCGTATCGAAAAGCGAAAAATAAATGAAAAGGACAAAATAGGACAAAAGCAAAAGAATAAGAAATCTGACTGTGAAAGATTCCGATGGTAATGTTTTTTTTTAAGGATAATACATAACAAATTAATTATTGATGCGTTAAAAATCCATGCGCACAAATTAAAGCTTATTTTTTTGTAATTATTAATGTATAAAAAATTAATGCATATTTTTTCATTTTCGATTCATTAAGAATTAATTAGAAAAATATTAATGCACTTTTTTTGAATGATTGATGTACTTGAAATAAAAAATGTTTAATGATTAATTGTGTATGTTGATTTCGAGACATTATTACGGTTCGATAAAAAATGTAATGAAAGTTTCGCTCGCCATTAAAATGGTTTTTTTTTATTCATCATGGTTTCTCGACAACAGGTCCTCAAAGTTAGCAGGACCATCTCCTCCGGACTTAGCCTATATAACGGTCTTTGCACATTGGATATAGGCTGTACAGTATCGTGACTGATCCATCGCTGATCTCGAATGCAGATTACCCACCGGCTTGAAACGAGATGTACCCATAATTTACTCGAACCTCCACGCTGCACAAGTTTCCCTCCATAATCGATCACAACGGTGATCACTCCAATAAAATGAGAATGTACGCGGCGATGACCTAAAAGAAAGAAAAAAGGTTGGTGATTGATCATCCCGAAGCTCAGATACGAAGCCCAAACAATCCACTTTCCATCGAACGATAACGAGAATTATAGATATTATTGTCATTGATTTTTTACAGTCTCGAAGAAAATCATACGTTTTTCAGGTTTATGGACTAAATCGACACATCCCTTTTGTAGATTACTAAAAATATGGCCAAATCCAAATAGAAAGAATTTCTCTCTTGAATACGAGCTCTGGAAAGCCCGAAGCAAACCCAAACGTGAAGATGTACATCCTCAGCTTAGGCTATACCTCAGCAATCTCATCGTAGTTTATGCTACGCCCTGAAGGCTATTGGCCAAGAATCTCACGAAAGATGGTGTCCGGGCTCCTGAGGGATAAGTGGATTCCCAGGGGATTGAAGCGTCCCACGGAGGAGGGAATCTCAAGGGATGTCAATGGGATTAGCAGCGACTGCTAGGATGATTCTTGACTAACACAATGAAAAATCATTCGACACTGAAATGAAAAATATTGTTAAGACGAAATTTATGCTTGTGTTAAATTTAGTGTACTCGCTTGAATGGATAATTAAAAAATGTTGAGCTTTCTGCAGGCCTTTGACTCCATAAATAAATAATAATTAATTTTTATTCAGCGGTTAAGTTTTTTTGTGTGTTGATAGGGCCTCAAATAGTTTATTTCTTTGAATAATAATATGACACAATTTAACATATCTTAATGATAAGATAAATTCATTTTCTACTTTCCTTAACTTCTTCTAAACTTCTTTTAATTATTCCAGTCACAGAGTTAGAGATGTATTTTTTTTTTTTTTGTAAAAGGAAAGTTGCTTTTCTTGTTCACGTGAGAAATCAATGATTCATGTTTTTTCTTGTAAAAATGAGGAGCGAAGGTGAAAAAAAGGGTCACACGGTAAATTGCTTTTAACCTTAGGAAGATAATGTATCGGTTCGAAGGTTTTACGAGTTTTCGGTGGTGCGCCCCTTAATATAGACGCCACACGGTGATACACCAACAAATCTGAAATCTCGTATCTGCTTTAACACAGGATATTCGTTGGGATGGCCATTTATATCGACTCCTCCCAAACGAAAGGGCGTATCCAAGGGAGAGTTGAGACATGAATATTTGTGGATTACACCCTTTCACGTAAGGGCAGATTTTCCTGTGTTCACGGAGGAACCAACTTTCGAGGGATTTTTTATTATTTTTTTTTTTTCATTCGTATGCTTGCTTCTCCCCTCGTAATTTTCCTTCCTTGCCTCCCTCGTCTCTCTTTTCTGCTCTTATATGATGGTTTTTTATTTTTCCAGCCAGGGCTGTTTATACACATTTTTATTCACGCTCGGGCTGTTTCAACATTTTTTTCGTATAAATTGTTTCGAATGAAGGGATGCAGAGTGCAAAATGTTGATTATTACTGCACCTTGTGCCGGCCTAAGAGACATAAGCTTGGACACGAGACGTCAAATCGTGCAATATACACCTTTCTTGAAAAGTAATTGAAAAGTACCTTTTATCAGGAACCTCCAATATGACATTTGTGAAGTTGACGACATCCGTACTGATTATTAGCAACTGTTTTCTTCATCGTGTTGCCATTGAAGCTTCTTATAACGTCATTCAACGTCGATGGGGTTTATCGAATAGAAATATGACCAAAATTGATATCATGCTGATAATGATGTCAATTTTTTATCAAAAACCACAACGATACTCCATAGTGAATCTTTCAACAACATATTTAAACTTTGAAGTCGTTTTTCGAATTTTTACTGATTATTTAGAATTCATACGGATTAATTAAAATTTAGTCAGCTTTTCAGAATTTGTACAGTCTTATTTAGAATTGTAACAGCACTTTTACAATGTTAACACCTTTTTTTGAAATATATACAACGTGGAAAAAAAGTTGAAACAATTTTAGAATTTTGACAGATTTTTTTAGATTTCGAACACCAGTTGCCGGAAGCTTTAGCAGCGAAAATAAAAGGACGTACGCCGTGGTACGTTCAAGCAGTACTTAACATAAATCAGATCATGCGCAGATGGGAACCTTACGAGATATTGGCTGAATTTCTTAATTCTGGAGACAGGATACGCTAGGCAGTGGTCGATACGCGATTCTGAGAAAGGCAGAAGGGAAGAAGGGACGAACAGAGGGAAATATGGAGAAAGCGACCAATGAAAAACCCTGGGGAAACGAAATGAAAAATCATATTCCCGTGTATTTATAGAAATATCCATGTAATACATTTTTTTCTCGAAAGTACTTGGGAACCTGGAAACCATCATCATCGAGATCCTCTGTGACGCTTTGATTAAATATTACTTTTGTAAGTCCTTTCGTTTCATCCCGGGATGATTAATTCTTCTTTTATCAAGTGTTAGCGCCTTAAGGTATTACTGGATCGAGCGTCGGGCAAAAAGTTCGCCCAAAATACCAGAACAGTCGATTCACGAGTACAAATCGTATATCTTATTGAATGAATTACCAATTAACTAACATATGTTTACGTTCCACTTTCGATAAGAATTGAACGTCAAATTCGACGATATTCACATTTACTCGACTGACAATTTGTCAATTCAATTCTTTATGAATCGACTTGATCGGTTAAAAACTGTATTTCTTGATAACGATATCTGTATTAAAACTCTCACTTCCGCTAATGACATTTTCAGCCCTTGACATCTTCATTAAACGGAAAAATTAATAATAAAACGTAAAAACTTCGAGAAAAGTCAAAACCTCGGAGTTCCTTACGAAAACTGAAAATCAATCGTCACAATAAATTGAAACGTCATCATACGAAACCCGATGTTTTTTCGCAAATTCTTTTTTTTTTTTTAGCTCGGTTGAAACCAAGCGGATCGACTACCCAACCGTACCTATTTTAATTTCATAACAGCCTCGTGAGACTTTCTCGTTAAAACACGTTCCCAAGAGCGCGTCATACCCCAATAATTTCATATACTCGATATGATATTTCGCATCAAAGTGCCTTCAACGATATGGCCCAATGGCTAAATTAATGTGATATAAAATCATACCAAAATTAAATTGCCCTTGACGACACGTACGAACGATGAATATAACCTAGTTAATGGACTTGCCTCTCTACAATATTGAATCGATAGTAAAAATCCTTTGAACGCTTTCTCCTCATCGTGTTTTACGATGTATTCATTCATACAGATATATATACATATATATATCTATTAAAATTAAAACTATTTCACAACACATTCATGTTATGAAATAGTTACAACTAATCAAGTCTATCATTCTGTTCTCCATTTTTTTTAAACTATGCGATCGTATTTTTAGGGATTTTTGGTGATTATACAGTTATTCCCCCTCCCCCCACCGATGAAGTTATGGATTCTTCAAATAAATGACATTAAGAAAATAAATAAATTGGCTGATGATGATTTATAGGATTTTTTATTTTCCATGTAAATGGTAAAAAATTCTTTAAGAATTTTTGTCGTTTTTTTTTCCGATTTTTTGCAATAGAAAGTATATGAATTTACGAATATTTGAAGCCCTCGGTCTAGGCCCGAGCTCGGCCAGCGCTGTGGTCTTTGTCTCCTCAATCGTGGCAAATCTCCGTCCTTTCGTAGCATTGTTTATTTTTGGGAACAGAAAAAAACGTCGCAGAGTGCCAAGTCCGGTGAATACGCTGGCTGAGGCAGGCTCACGGTGTTGTTTTTCGCCAAAACAATCACGAACGATCAGCGATCCGTGAGCGTATGCATTATCGTTTTCGATAGTAAAACAATTGACAAACACACAAAAATCACGTTTAATCTTTATGTGTATGAAAAACAAACTAAATATGAAAAATGGTTAATAATGTCAATATACGTTGGGGACACGTGTACCAACATGACAAAAACAAATCATAAATAATATGTACATACGTAGCTCACGAAATTTACAAAGTCACCTTACTTTTTGAACACTCTCGTATTTGTATATATAAGTATATATAAATGTATTTGAGAGAAACGCATGGCTGGGCGTCGAAATATAAACGCGTCTCGTAAGGGCACTCTGACAACGTCGCAATTTTTGCTCTCGTACGAAATATCGTAGGTTTACGTTACGAACGACTGCGAGACGAATTCGCTCGGTGATCGTGAATTCACTCGTCTTTTGGCACAGTGCCAAACAAAAAAAAAACAACAAGTAACCTGTCTCTATTTTGCCAAGCACGCGAAAAAGGTCGTGTCCCTCGATCGATTCGGTATAATTTTCGGTCACTAGCTTTTCTGTATTTATACACACGAGTATAGAACTCTGCATCGTAATTCTTTCTTAATTCGAATGATTTACGAAATAATGTACGGAATTTTACCTTGCTTTCTGAGGGTTTACCTTGATCCAATATATATATATATATATATATATATATATAAAACGTGAGTTCTTTTTTCTCATTCTTTCATGCAGCAGTTACAGCGAGGTGAAATATGAGGCCTGTTCAGAGGTTGTTGATGAGTAATGGCGGTGGCGATTTTCTATTTTCTATGCTAATAACTATACTCCTTCCTGCTTTTTCATTTTTCAACCCGTCGACGGATAAACGTTTAGCAATGCCCGATATATATTTTCACAGGTAATTGAAACGCTCTACAAAAGAGGTCTGACTTTTTATGATAAATTTACTATATCGATAGTTATTCAAGGTTCCAGTTGAATTTGTATTAAAATTCAAGATTATTAATTATATAGTGTTTATAGAGGATTATTAAGTCGTTATTTATTTATTATGATGATACTAAAATTCGTATGTAATGTTACTTATTTTTATTACTAATAAACAATAATATAATAATAATATAGTAATACTGTATTATTTAAAATCTTGAAAATTCGTATAAATTTAAGGATGATCTTGAATAACTTTTTACATAATAAATTTATTATATAACGTCAGGATATTATATATATATATTAGCGGCTTCTATATGACATTTCATATGGCAAATGGTAAAATGTCGATGCGAGAGAATTCGTTTCTCAAACTCGTCGCGCTACCAATCATAATCGTCGAAGTTCGGTGATGCGAAGTTTCGGAAAAGTGGGAACTCGTGTATCCGCGGAGAGTTACGTATAGCCTGGCTCAGAATTATTACGTGCCGGCTGCGGCACATGCACATGGCACAGCCATACTTCTGCAGCCAATATACCGTGACACATAGCTTGTTACACGGACAAAACGATATATATTTTATATGTGTTCTTTTTTGCTCGAGCTGGAATTATTTTCGAAAAAAAAATCATTTTTGCACAATGCACGAGCATTGTTAGCGTTACGAGCTGGAAATGCTTAAAAACTTTCCTCGGACATTTATTTTATCGAATTATTGCTAACAAAGTTAAGCATTGAATTGTTTATTATATAAAAAAAAGTTGTTTTGAGAAAAACGTCTTTGAAGTTTTACGAGCACTTACAAATTGTTCTTGAAATTTTCGTTCACCTTTCAACATTATTTCTATTTTGTTAAAGCATTGTTTGAGAAATAAATAAAACTTTTTTTTTTCAAAATTCCGAAGTCGTAGAACTTTCAAGATTGAAGGTAAAATTAGAATCGAACGTTTGATTGTATTTGGAGCTGCGTAAACATCGAGATTTTTGAAAATCCATGTTTTCGTTCCTAATTTGTATTAGATCATTGTTTATACGTTAAAAAAATGAAATACGACATATTTTCACTTTCAATATGCTAACAGTAACACTACATATTCCAAGAACTTTATGCCTGTTTAATATAGGCCCCAGACGAGAACTAATTTTATTCTGTAGCGCGATGCAAAGTGAAACGAAAAGTGAGTTCAGACACGCGTGCCTGATGGTACATAAATTATTTACCATAAAAGAATAAAGAATTCCCTCAATTTGAACATACGGGAGCGAAGTTTTCTTTTTTTCTTTATTTAATTTTTTCGTTGTGAAAAAATAACTATTTTTCCTAGAAAAATAAAAAAACAAATCACAACAGATAATGGGTAGATAAGACCAGCGTGCAAAAGCGACTAATCCGGTTGACAGGTTATTACAACGGGAAGAAACTTTTCTATGAATAATGCACAGAGGTGCTGAAGCTTTAACGTTTTTCTTTTTCTCCTCGTTTTTTCTTTTCTTCCATATATATATATTTTTTTTTTTTCAAATTAAAAATGGAAACGCGTTTAATTAGACGGTGCACGCGAGAGATGCTTCGCCAACTGCATTATCGTGAAATAACCATTTTCCTGGGCGTTCATTGCTTATTTATGACTAGTTGAATTGGACGTGATGTGCTTTTCATCACTTTGGACATACCACAGTGTAGGAGACCGAGAGAGAAGTGGGGGAGAATCCCGAGGGTACCAGTCGGTTGAATCGCCTTAATTGATAAATCATAACTGAGTTTCCTAATTGAATTATCATTTTATACCCGACGTCACCAGGATTCCCTAGATATTTCAACGCAGTCTGAACCAGACGCGAAAATACTTCAGGAAAAAAAAAACTTCAGCGACCTTTCGAACTAAAAGACCGAGTAACCTACAAATTTTCTCCTAAATGTATTAAGTACTGAGGATGCTCGATTGAAGGACAAACAACAGGGACATTTCGAAGGGTTTGCCCAAAATGGAAGTCAACTAAGCTCAAAACCGTTTTGTGGTATCGAACCAGGGAATCATCTTCGAACGAAGCGACTGTCATAAAGGGCAAAGCCACAATCCACTGTTTCTCTTCACAATGGAGTCGTATTCACCAACATAGAGCTCTTGGTCTGACTTTGGAATCAATACCCCTTAATTACACTTGTAATACCAGAATTTTTGCACTCCAGGCTTTGGGCATTCTCTATGAGAATACATACTGCAATCAGATTAGTGGCTTATTGTCTTTCCAATGTTCCAGTGGTGAAGATCAATAGATCGTCCTAGATTATCTTTATTACAATTGGTTTCGCTGCACAGAGATTTGTTGTCGATATTTAGGTATTACCGGATGGACGTTGAAAAATTCATGACATTCTTGAAAATTTGAGGAATTATGGTTCTCGATGCGGTTATTTAGACTTTACACGAATTGCTTTTCTATTTTTTTTTTTTTATTAATTGAATATTTTCTTATTAATTAAATAATTTAAAAATTTAATTTGCTCCCTCTAATAATACTTTACACCTGATTTCTATGATTCTACCTAGCAGCGACGTTTGCAACGAAATTTGCAGTTGCTCGTTCACATTTGAGTGGTTCTCTCATAATCAATGCGTCATACATGTACACGCGATGGAAACGAGAAACTTTCGTGATATTATTTTCTATTTGGGAAGCTTGACGTTAGTTAGGATATACGGCAATCCCATTCCATGTTTTTATTGGCTCGATATAAAGACCCTTTACTTTCACTTCATACGGTTTCTGATTTAAGCCCCTACCAATCGTAATCGCTTCAATTGTTCGATTATGCTCTTTGCTTTCATCCAGTTAACGTTTAGTCGATTGAACAGCATTTACAACTTTGGATCTATCAGTTGCGCTGCCTGACAACGCACCAGAAAAGCTAATACCACCAAAGAAGAGAACGTGGAACAGCAATAGACGATAAATTTTATGGGGTGCCCGTTGAACCCGCAGAACGCTTTACCAACTTCAGTCTTCTACGGAAGCACCTTCGAGAGCTGATTTAATAATCGCATGCTCATAATTATTTTGCACCATTTTCTCCTTCGTAGCGTCAATTGCAGCCTTAAAACGATCCTTACTAACCATTTGGTTACTTTAATTCCCATAATAAATTTCGTCATTGTTTCGAGAATATATGATACGAATGGAATAAGATTCAAATGAAAATAATGTAAAAAGGATAGATCGTTTAAAACATATCGTTTAGTTTAGTATTTTTCGAAAGGAAATATTTGAAAATATTGAAGCGAATTTTCAATCAATAAATTGAAAATTAAGTTTAGTGCTTTTCGATTTTTTTTTTTATAACCCTTTAGTCCGAAATCCATTACACAGTTATAGGTATGGTTAATATTTTAGTTATTCACTTAAGCTCGTTGCTGCAGAGCACACCTTGAATACCAAAGTGCCTGTTTTAAATCTACACATTCTATAAATATTTAATCACCGAAGTGTAGAATCATGAAGATCGCACTGCGATATTCCCGGACAGCAATTCCGTAAAGTAGATTTCTCCTCATCTTATTATGAGCTCAACATCCCCATATTGCAAAGTTTTAATTCCACAAATTTTGCCACGAAATTGTGATAATTGAATAATCAATATTCCTTGATGGCTTCCACTTTCTGAAAACTACATGGAATCTGTACGACTTTAATCCAACCCTTAAGTACGGGATAAAAACTCAAACGCGTGAAATAAATTTTTCGAGAATCCAACTTCGAGTTTAAGGTATTACTGGATGCAACGTTGTGCAACAAGTTCGTGTAAAATCGGAGAATCGTAGATTGACAGGTTTAGATCGCGAAGGACGTGCTTAGCCCTCCAAACAGCTAATAGCTAATTTAATAATATATCGATACTTACAAATATTGATTTTCCAATTTCCATAATAATTGAAGTCAAACACAACGATGTTATATTCATACATTTATAAGTACTAAAATATTTAAAGAAAAATTCCAAAATGATTCATTTATCAGGAATAATTAATAATTAATTCATTCCATGAATTATCCATGGATTATTAATATTTTATATTTACCTACATATTAATCAATAATTAATAATTCATTATTAATTCATCATGTGTTTCATTAAGAACTATCAATCCTCAAATTTTCAATAATATCAGCTATTTTTTAATATCCATCCATCAATACCTCAATCCTATTAAAATAAATTTGAAAAAAAAACAACTCTTCAAGACCTCTGTGCAAAAAAGTTCAATAAACCTACACTTCGCTATATCTCATAGGTATTCTCTCTAAAGGTTTATAAGGAAAAAAAACGAGATATTGAAAAATTTAAAAAACCCATAATTCGTGAACAATCTAATGTTAACCTATAAACATTTACTGTTCCCCATAATACCATAGATTTTCATTGATCGACGTTGAAACTACTTGTTGAGATAGCAATTGAAAGTTGACGATTGAAAATTGCCAAATTATCGTTCCATTTGAAATTGTCATTGCAAATGTAAAAAAGCAATGACAATTTCAAGGTAGAAATTATTTTTTTGAATAATTTGCCGATTATTTTCACACGATTGTTTCAACGGTTTTGATAATCCCTCAGGTATTAATTCCGGTGTTTTTGACATCCCACAACCGAAAATTTTCGGTTGGTAAAGTACCTAATCGGGAATGACGAAACATGTCCGCGCGAATGTCCATCACGTCACAGTGCTCGCGTGCTCTATGCGAGGTCTGACTCAAGTGCGATAAACCACTGGAAGTAGTCGAAGCGGGTACTTGTCAAGCCCCTCGTGCGCGTTCAGTGATGTGACTCAAACTGTTGGCTGGCAACCTTCATGCGGAAATTCTTGTACAAATATTAGTGTCGAATCCGAAGTTACTATTATTATAGTATTATTCTACTATCATTTAAATAACAGGTATTTCAAATATTGGGCATAACCGACGTTTAGCTCTCGTCAAACTTTAAGGGGTCGAGCTACTGTGAAAAATGACAAAAACAATCGTTCGTTTTGTATTAAGCAACTCGAAGAGGAAATCCAGCTTTTTTGAAATTCTCAAAATCAAAACTCGGTAACTTTGGAACCACTTCTTCATGCTAGTGATGAATAGGACATCTTGGAAGTTTTATTTTTCTTCAATACGAACGAGAAATGTATAGAGTCACTAATACGGTTATTGTCGGAACTCATTCGACTCATTGTGCTCGCGATGTACATTTAGAGGTTATTGTAAGCTCATTTAATTCGCCTTGAACTTTCTCTTTGTAGAGGAAAATGTGAATAAAATATTTTAGAAACGTTTTTTGAATTTTCCCACTCTAATTTTGCACTTTCGGCAAAATCTCGGGCTTATTCGTAATCAGCGGATAATTTTCGATCAAATACACCCTTTTAATACTTAAAAAACGGAAAAAAAATTTTTTCGACCTCCCAGGCCCGTTTTGCCGAAATCTCAAAAATCACGATATTTCAA